>VUQK01040370.1:0-11738 GCA_015106715.1 Bujurquina vittata
GTCACTTTTTGGGGAAAAAAAGGTCATTATGGGGGTTTGAAAATGCGTTAAATTGGCAACACTGTGCCCAACCCCGCTGTCTGCAGTAACCTCGCGAGAACTGCCATCCAGGCTACTGCAGGTGGCAGTTCTCGCGAGGCTACTGACAGAGTTCAGTTTGGAGCGGCAGGAATAATTTTTTTTAATTATAATATTAAAATACGGGAAATTTACGTGAAAATAATAAAACAGAGGACGGCTGGACAGAGGGGTAAAATACGGGAGTTTCCCGGTCAGAACGGGAGACTTGACAGGTATGCATTTTAAATAACCTTAAATGTAAAAGCTGATAGTTAAATAAGTGTCATTTCATAATTATATGATTTATAATCCGATTAGTCGACTAATCGTTTCAATAGTCGATGACTAATCGACTATCAAAATAGTCGTTAGTTGCAGCCCTATCTAGCAATACAGTTTTTCTGTATACTACATGTGTTGCTGGAGTTTTGAGCTGACTGACTGACTGACTCAGCTCTCAACTTATTCTTTAAACTCGATTATTAAAGCAAACAACTGTCTCAGTACTACTAGGAACTGTGTTCAGATCTCTCTTGTGTGGCTGTTTTGTGTGTGATGACCTCAGACCTTGAGGCATGTTTATAAATAGGCGACTGCGTATGTAGAATTTGCATAATTAAGCTCTGACCTCTTTGCTTGACTTTTGCTGTATTTTATATTCACAGAGGAATGACATTGCCATGGCAATAACAAAGTTTGACCAGTTTGACTTCCTGATTGACATTGTGCCCCGGGATGACCTGAAGCCGCCTAAACGACAGGTAGGAGAGCGCTCTCATTATAGTATTTATTACCTACACTGTGACAGGAAAACAGCTGGTATCTCATTAAAGTTACCGCAGGATAAAGAGCTAATGATTTGGGTATTCATCTCAGGTACTTTTCCATTGTTGGCAACCTGGAGGTGGTGTAAACATCCTTGACTGGAAGCTGGGGTTTTGACAGCGAGGGCTTTCAGTCGGATGTTTGCAGCATCTTATTGCCTCACACAGCCAACAGTAACTTCAGTGATTATACTAGATTGTAGAAATTGGCACCCTATAGTTATTGTTAGTATAAAATGTTAAAAACATGGTTCCAGCTAGGACACAACTCAGCAAAGAGAGTGAAAGAAAACTGTTGAGACAGGTGATGGTGTGTTTATTTATATATATATATATATATATATATATATAAAATTTGTTTTAAAGTAGACTGTCACCAGGCATGTAAACATCCTACACTCTCAGCTGTGTTGTCATGGAGCTGGGAGAGGGGTGTTTACGCTTCTGGTGATGGAGAAACCTCATCAAGATGAAGCCTGCTCATTGGTCAGTGACAAAACAAAAAGATATGGGTCAGCATTGACAGTTTATTGGGTTTTCATTGTAAGACATGAATTCTAGCTCAGCATTTAAGCTGCTGAACTGTCCTGAGCGTGGCAGACCCAAAAGCGAGGACAGAAAGGGAAAGCGCACGCATGTGTGTGGGGGTAAAACAACGACTATCACATTATTAGTTTCATGAGACCTGTCAGTTACCTGTCATCAGCACAGATTGCAATTTTAAGGCTGATCAGCACCAACACATCACCGTCTTCGTCCAAGAATGCCTCTGGACCCGCATTGTATGTTACCAACCAGTATGGATGGATCTTATATCCAGATTACGTTACTCTTCCCCAGTCACATCACATCAGTTATTTATCAGACTTGCTCTGCTCTACCATTACCCCCTCAAAAATAATTCATGGAGATGCAATGTGTTATGTTTGCATGTATGTTTGTCACTTCCTCAGGAGGAGATGCGTCAGTCAGTTGCTCCAGCAGAGCCGGTGCAGTACTACTTCACCTTGGCCCAGCAGCCTGGAGCCGTGCAGGTGCAGGGCACACAACAGGGCCAACAACCTGCCGCACAGACGGCAGCAACCATACAGCCTGGCCAGATCATCATCGCACAACCACAGCAAGGGCAGGTACGATTAGCACTGTTTTGTAGTGCATGTTACAAAGGACACAGTCAAAGTGAAACCACCTGCAAAAACAACAAGAAAATCCCAGTTAGTCATTTATGGTACTCCGGGAAAAAAAAATGTATTTCCTTGTGTATCTGAGTAACACCTGAAAAATTCCCAGGACCTAGAAGTCCTGGGAATACTGTGTTTCTTGGATTGACTCACTGGATTTATTGTTGTTATTCATAGCTGACATGTAGGCGCTCATCACTCTCCTATAAGCAGGAATAACAGCCATACACACACATGCACACCTTCCACAGTGAGCTGAACATTCTCTGATCTCTTATTTACTCGTGTCTAAATCAATCTTATTATGGAAGCAAAAGGGTAATTTACCCAGTTACTTTAGAATAAAATACCTTTATCATTATACGGGCTATACAATGAGATCAATATTGACTCCAAAACAGAGACGTCTCATAGTTGCACGGTGAGTAGGGTATGTGCTGGCTTCTAAGTTTGGGGGAAAAAAGGAGAAAGTTGCCCTCAACTTCATAAGTGCTTATTGTTTGAGCTAAAGACAGGAAAAGCTGTGAATTAGTGACTTCCTACTGGAAAAAAAGTCCCCAGCGCACACAACCACATACAGAGTTTTAGGATGCAGGTTTTCCTCCTGAGGGTTATGCATTTTCGCCACCCACTGAGATAACAAGCACACATATGTAGGGACACTATTCAGTTTATCTCTCTAATTATTTCATTCCTGCTCCTTTTTCTGCTGAGCACTCCTCCTCCGGTTAGGCCTCTGCATGTCATGTAGCCTTGCTGCTGGGCTGGTGTGACGCTTCATGCTGCTTCAGCACACTGCCTGTAGCTGAGCTGTCATACTTGTTTAGACCTGGTGTGATTCACACTCCTGCTGCAGTCTCCAGTCACACTTTGACACAAACCTTATGTAGACTCAATCACTTGCTGTTTACAAGGTGGCACTTTTAAAAAGCTGGGATTTAAAGTCGGGTTTCAAATAAAATCCCAAAGAATCAATTTGGGTTTTTTTGAGTTAGACAATCAGTGAAATTATTAAGCTTCACTATATTTTTTCCCCTCTAATTGTTTATCGGCTTAGTAATGTCAAAACTAAAGGTTATGTCGTTGTGTGCTCAAATTACATAATTCCCATGTGAAAGAGAGCTGATTTGATTGCCTCGACTCATCGGGCACATGTCATGTTTGGTACAGCAGATTTGGACTGCATTAAGGTGTTAGCAGAAGTCCCGCAGGATGAAGAAGTATTAAAAATTCCAAGTCAGTGCAGAAGTAAAATGAGGCGAGATCTCATTTCATATCCTTTATTTGTGTGTCTGTGTGTGTGGAGCGTTCAGTGTCACTGTCACTGTTGTACCGATTCTGTCACTTTTCTCTCAGGTCAACAACTCTCTTAAGTACTTAAAATCTACAGTTGGCCTTTGTTGAGCTTCTGTAAATGTAACTGTGGTGTATGGTTGTTCATTTTTTAAAACCTGTTCAGATGCCACTGTTTTTGTTTGTTTGTTCCCCCATCAGTTTGCATCGCCTTTATCACCCCCCCTCCTGTTTTACTTGCATATTTCATAAACATGCTTGTAAATGTCATCAGCTGCTTATATCATTGTTTGCCGCTCTTACATTTCAAGCTTTCTCTGCATACACGCCGATTACGCTTACATTTTTGTGTTGACTTAGTGCAGTCGCTGCTTTCTCACTATATGTCTTTCTCTCATTTTTCCATTTCTTTTTCTGTCGGCCTCAGATGTTGCAAGGTGCCACCATGCAGCAGTTACAGCAGGTGCAGGTGCAATCACAGGGCACGCCCATCACGGTAAACACGCATACTTTCATATGTTTACTAACCACACCCAGAGAAAGAGGCCCCTGCATTGTGCCGCAGCCTCACAGGTGATGGCTGCCCGCAAACTCGGTCCTGCTCAGGTGACTGAGGTCTTTAGGGGGTAATTGTCACATGATCCTAGAAAAAGCCATCTGATCTCACGCTGCAGAGAGAACCGAAAGAGAGGGCGTGAAACCTGCATTGTCACCTTACATCCCTTCTTGTGCCTGCTTTATAACCTACTGGCAGACTTAAAATTTAAGGATAAGTAGGCTTCCAACTCCTGCTTTAAGATTGAACTCCACAAAAGATAATGAGTTCCTGCTTCCTTGCTTAACTACATGCTTCTGCTAGCTAAACAACCGGTGTGTCAGTGTAATGTTTCTCTTAATTCTTTCCTCTCTTTTTTTTTGCTCTTCTCTGCATTAGAGTGCGCCTGTCGCCATGCAGGTGGGTGAGGGCCAGCAGGTGCAGATTGTCCAGGCTGCTGCGGCCCAGGGTCAAGCACAGACGGCTCAAGCCCAAGGCCAGACCATGCAGGTCATGCAACAGATCATCACCAACACTGGAGAGATCCAGCAAATCCCAGTAAGCAACGGCAGGATGCTCGAAAGGGAAAATGTCAGGAATCAAGGGTGGGAGAAGGTGGTCCTGGTGTTTTGAAAAAGAGACGATTAGGTTGGGTTTGACATTGTGGTCCAAGACTAAAGTGAATTTTCCATCCCACAGTTTGATGGGAGCTGTTAAGTTTTAGAAGGCTAACAATTCACCAGAGGAATTTTAAGGTTTCTTATTCCTGTTGTCCAGAGCAGGAAAATGGCTGTGACCTCTGTGCTCAAATGACCTTTGCTCTAAACCAAGCTTTGTCTCCCTCTTGTGTTGGTCGGCTGTAGGTACAATTAAATACAGGCCAGCTGCAATACATCCGTCTAGCCCAGCCCGTCTCTGGAGCACAAGTGGTCCAGGGACAGATTCAGACGCTTGCAAACACCCAGCAGGTAATTCCCACAGCAGCATTTTCTCCTATACACAGTGATCGTATCACTTAAGCTACAAAGCTACTTGTGGAAGCCAGTGAGTGAAAACTTGTTCTCATTTTAGATCACACAGACCGAAGTACAGCAAGGACAGCAGCAATTCAGTCAGTTTACTGATGGACAGGTAACACATGCAACAAATAACATTTTGAAATTTGTTTTCAAGTAACAAATCGCACACTGTTCTTATTTCTGCTTGCCAGCGTCTTCACGTACGTACACATTTGGCTGCCAACTGTTTGACATTTGTGTAGGTTTGTGGACAAGAATGAAAATAACTGAACATTTTTTTAAAAGTGCCACATCTCAACAATCGAGGGAATTGTGCTCAGGACATCATAAATAAAATAGCTTTAAGCATCTTTAATGGCATCTTGGAAAAATGAAAGGTTGTTGAAGTAACAAACCAAACGGAACAGAACAAAAAGCATAATTTCCAACCCCTCTCTCTATCCTTCTACTCAGCAATTGTATCAGATACAGCAGGTGACGATGCCGGCAGGACAGGAGCTCACCCAACCAATGTTCATCCAGTCCGCCAACCAGACAACTGACACACAGGTCACACAGGTCAGCACTGACTGAGCCGGCCAGGGAGCCTTCTCTCCTCACACTCACAGCATGCACACCAGCCCACATGATACCAACGGAGGCCATCGCCTTTAACAAAAGGACTCTCAATAATTGATTTGTAAGCACGGCTCACTGCAGCAGGGACCTGAAATCTTGTAACACTCATGTTTTGTAATAAATTGACTACACTGGATCAAAACCAAAGGGACGCTGATCGACTCTTTCACAATCATACATTATAATCATCTACGCTTAGACATAGTTTATCTTTTTGTACTTGTGCCACCCATATTGAATGGATAGACTTTAAGTTGTACATCCACTTCCACAGTCCCTGACAAGAGTCTTTGGACAGACTGAATTTCTTCTTCCTTATGCCATTCCCAACTTTTACAGATTTTTAGAATATGAAGTGTTTTATTCTTACTTTGTGTTTTTCCCTTGCAAATGAATTTTGAAAAATGTCCATCTTTGTCTACAGAAGCTGCTCTTGGTTTAGGGTAGCCATGGGATGATTATTATTATTTTGCCTGCTTTATTATAAATTCCTTTCATGGGGGAAAAAAAGATCCTACCTTACTCATTGGTAGTCATGTAGTTGGATAAAATTAAGCCATATACCTCAAATGTCGTTTTTTTTAACAGCAAGTCAATCTAAGGGATTGTGCCGAGGTTGCGGTTTAATGAAATTTTCATGTAGTTTCTCTCGTGTTTTGTTGCATGGTTTTACATTGTAAGGGCTTCAAACTGTACAGGCTATCTGTGTATGTGATGGAAGGTTGGGTGTGTTTGTGTTTGACTTCTTTCCTCTTCTTCTGATTCTTTCACTCACTTTTTCATCGTCCCTTTGTCCTTAGAACAGGAGCCCCTTTTTCTGCCTCTATGCAGTTTCGCACAGCCCTCTCGGCATGGGTGGTTTTTGAGTCTTGTGCCCTGGTTTAAGTCTCATGTACAAACACATGACTCCGTCTGGAGGGGGAAAAAGAAAACCTTTTTTATAGAACTCGCCTTTTTTTTTCCTCCAAAGTGTTTTTCCTTTGATTTGAAAGTGAAGTTTGGCCCAATATATTTCCCATTATTATTTTTTTTGTACAGTAATGAGTATTATCAATGTTGTTGTTTTTGCATGTAGTTCAAACTGCCAGCATGACATGCAATAGATAGGTACAATTTTATTTTTGACGTTCCTTTTTGTAAACAAACTTTGTGAAAAAAGAAATTAAAAAAAACACAACTTCTCAAGTAGACCTGTTTTATTCTTATTTTGAGTCTTCATTGTGTCCACCATGTTTTACAGATGACTGTCGATACTTTCTGTTCTCCTAACCGTTGACTTACAAATTGATAACGATTTGAACCAAAAATGTCAAATTTGGATTCATTACCCCGTGAGATCTGTTGCTACTGATTTTCAGTCCAGTTCTTGTGTCATTAGCATACCTCAGCCTTTTGTCCCTGAGTGGCTTCTTGGCCACTGAGACCATTTCTGATGAGTTCTCAATGGATCAACTGAAGGCTCAGGTCTTCGCTGTATTTCGTTTCCTTAAAAACATGATTTTCAGATGCTGTTTCTCTGCTGTAGGTAGATGGGGTGTTTTTGTCCAGGCCTAACACTTCTGTTCTGGTGTCCAGTGTCCTCAACAGTCTTTCTTTTTAAGGACATTGCACAGCATGCTGAGATATGCCAAGCTTTGAGCTAATATGTCTTTTGACTCTTTGACAATCACCTTGTTGGTCTAAAGCAGTGATTCTCAAATCCAGGCCTCGTGGCCCGGTGTCCTGCAGGTTTCAGATGTGTCCCTGATCCAGCACACCTGAGTCAAATATAGAAGTCATTAGCAGGACTCTGGAGAACTTGACTGCACACTGAGGAGGTGATTCAGCCCTTTGATTCTGGTGTGTTGGATCAGGGACACATCTAGGACCTGCAGGACACCGGACCTCGAGGCCTGGGTTTGAGAATCACTGCTCTAAAGATACTATATTATCTGTAAAACTGCTATCTTAGATTATTCATAGATTCAACAAGAAATGGGAACAAATGATGTTCTTTTTTTATGCAACTGCCTGTAACAAAGTGACTAAAATATGTCCTTTGCTAAGTTATGTGTAGACACAACACTGACTCACTGCTGGAGTTAGGTGGCCTTTGTATGTTTGAATAATTCACAGGATAGTGTTAAGTAGCTTAACGAACAAAGAAAACTAGTTCTGTGGAAATGCTGAGGTACAAGTACAGGGCTGAGAATGAGCGGGCTCCAGGAAGCCTGGAGAACTTCTCAAGATCACTTAAAACATTTGCACGGAAGTCTGACTTGTTGGAAGAAAGATGGAAAGAAATGAGGCGTGGCTCGAGACTTTAGCGCAGTACTGTAGAAGCAGTCTAAAATGACAAATTACCACCCATTACTACTGTGGATACTTTACAAGTACATGAATTATGCAAGTTTGAAACCTGTCGTTCCCCCAAATGGCCATAGGAGGGCAGCACTGATCTAACCAATTTTAAAAACTGCTGGTGCTCTGATGGGGCACCTGATTTATGCCTGAACAGAGGTTCGTCATTTTTCAATACGAGCAGGAGCTTTTAGCAGCAAAGTTCTCTTTAAAGTGCTGTCCCAACTGCACGATCAGCACCCATCCATGCTGCATCCAAGCAAAGGCTACATGAGCAGTGCTGGAAAAACTGCCACAGCGGTTAACAATAGAGTCACGAGTTATGTGGCTGGAGGCCGCTCAGCTCCTGCGAGATCACACTGCATTCCTTATCCCACCTAAGCGCGCAATCGTATGGGGCCGCTTGATTGTTGGGGTGTTCTCCACAATATTGGAGGGTCTTTACAGTATCAAGCGCTTTGAAGTCACTGCTCTTCTGATTTGGCATTATATAAACCTGAACTGAATTAGATCTTAAAATGAAAAGGAGAAGTAATTGTGGTGGAACAGAAAATTAGGTAGGCAGAGCTGAAGGGCTCATAATGTTTCGTGCTGAAATACAAACTAACCTGATGTTAGTGCTGAATATCAAAAGTGTAAGCTTTTTTTTGTTGTTGTTACTTTTATAAAAGCTCTCCGCGCGCTTACATCCTTCGCTGTGTCATTTTCTGGTTAAGCCACGTTAGAGGCAACATTACTCAGACTGGGGGGTCCCTTCTTAATCGACTTAATCGGTGAACAATAACGGCAGTAATGAGTGCAGACTCCTGCTCGGCTCTTTTCTAATAAGAAAAAGGAGAATTGTGAGAACGTTTGAGCTTAAGTCAAGCGTGAGAAGGATTGTCTGGTGCTATTTTTCTTGGCTGCCTCATCTGGTCAGATCAAAGATCAGCTTTGGCCGGATGAACTCGGGCTCACCGCTCTGGCTGTGGTCTACACCTTGTGATTTGGCCACAGCACCCAGTGCGCTCACCAACTTTATGACAAGCCTGCATCAAGAGTAGACTTTCACTTTGATGGGTTTTGGGTTTGATCCTCTTTTCTCTCATTCTTAGGCGTCAGGATGTTTTCCTTTAATCATGGTCGAGCTTCACTCTGAGCTTTTCCCAGGTCTTGGCATGTCAGTGTTGTATAAGAATAATGTGACACTTCAATGAGCCATGTAGGGAAATTTTCTTATTGGGTATGTCTGTTCATAATGAGCTCATACTGTAGGGTTAAGCAGCTGAAGTATTCTGCGCATTAACACTCAGAAAGATTGCATCAAAAAGCCTGAAAGCTTTGATTTGCCTGACAAGAGGAGAGCTGAGGCCGGGATACTGCCATCAGTTTGTCTGCAACATGGTGCACAAACTGAACTCATTTGTAAATGTGTAAAAGAGTTCCCAAATAAATAAATCATGTATTTTGTCCCAACTGTATAGCTGGGACTGCACAATATATTTCCTTCTATTAGTTAAGCAGACAAACGTCTCTGCAGTTGCATACATGAAGCTGGTCCAGCTGAATGACTCAATCCATCCTGCGTGAATCAGGAATGTTGTGTTCATGACCCTCTCACGTGAGACCTACTGGAGTTCCTAAATGGGCCCATTCGGCTCTTTTCCAGCTCTATATTTTCATTTTGATTTTTTTTGGCTACACTGCAGTATCTTTGCATGAGTCACAGCTTTAAATAATCCCTATTCATCCAATTTTTGACGTGCACAGAATCAATCAAAATCTGATCAAACACAAAATTCAAAGTAGAATAATCAAATAAGAGCTGTATGCCTGAGGTTCAACCATATTTGGCCGTATTTAATACAAGCTTCCACCTTTGTAACAGTACATAAAACTGCAAGTTTTAAAATGAGATGTTTGTGTATTGTGTGTGTTACTTTTAGAAATGAGACACAATGGTAACAGTTTGTGTTCCTTGTGTATGTCTTTTTTTATGTATTTATTTTTAGCTCAGATATTCATTCTTACTGATGGAGGTGAGGCAGTGTAAAATGCTGCTCACTCACCTCTGTAGGGCCAGTAAAGTAGGATCTCCTGACCGGTTCTGGATGAGTGAAGTGTCCACCTAACCCGCTGCCATTTCCTGACCCGGTCAGTGGCAGTTACGGTCGACACGTCGGCACATTGATCGGTCTGCTGCTGTTTTTGCAGCGTCTACGTGATGGTTGGAGTGTGTGGCTCGGCGGGGGTTCTGGCTTCAAACGCAGCGCTGTTTGACAATGTCATTTCAACTCTCCGAAGACTGTAACCAGACTCATCACGACGGCATTAACGCAGCACAACAGTATCAACAATTCAACTGCCCTCTCCCTACTGCTCTTCTTTGCCTCGCTCTCATCAAGCAGGGCTCTGTGCTGAAGAGGACAAGAAGAGATGAAATAAAGACAAACAAGCATGCTGTCTGGGAAAGCCATTAAGTGGTGTAAGTAAACGTGGGCAGCGGAAATCAAAGGTTGATGGGGGTCGGGGGGAGCAAGTTTGCGCTGTACTGTGTGTGCTGCACATTTGCTGATGGGAGTATTTTCAAGTTCCCATAGACTCCCTGTCCACTGCTGGAGCTCAATGGGCTCTTTGGGGCGTGAGTGAAAGCTCGGAGGCAAGAGTGTTGTGGAAAAACAGCATAAAGGGGACAAGTGGCCGTGAAGGAAATGCCCCCTAACACTGGGGGCCCTGTAGTCCAATCTGGGCCGTCTCCAAGCGTAATTCCAGCTTCACACTGGAGCTGTTCATAAGTGCCACCAAATCTGTGAGCTCTTCGTTACGGCTGGTTTTTAATGCGCACTTTACAGTGTGTCCTTGCTCAGCTGTTGTTTTTGTCACAGCTCTGCAGCCACAGTGGATCCTCTGCCCGGCTCTGAGTGTTGATTACTAGATGAAAGCAGCATTGAATAGAAGGGGGGGCTCAGGGCAGCTTTGCCACAGAGAAACTTTGATTCTTAATCCCTGAGGGTGCAAGTGAAGCTGGCCTGTTCGTCCACAGCTTTTTCTCTGGTGGCCGCCGGGTCTCGTTAGCACTGCTGAGAGATGTGAGGAGGACACAAGTGGGAGCAGTGGGGATTCCTCCTACGGGGTGCTGTTGTGGGGGGTTAGGAGCCACAATAGCCCACTGTTGTGTAACCATCTTCACAAAATCCCCCCCACTCATTGTTCTTTATCTTTCTGTCAGTGACGTCTGCAGTCTCCTCTTTGAAGTCAAACAGACATCTCAAACATTTAGTTGCCTGTTTTTTACGTTTCCACCCTGTGGGTTATATCTAAATGTACTTACATAGTTCGGACTCATTTATGCACTTCTCAGATGATTGCAATTCAAAATAAAACCCTGCCATCCCGCTGTGTTCAAAGCTCTCTGATCACCTCTGATTTAAAATCAGACACCATCATCAGGATCACGCCCATGTCAAGCTTTCTATCCAAGATTACGCCTTTAAACTCACTTATTTGTAAAACTGGCAATCAGGATTTTACCAAGCTGTAGTGATCAGTTATTTTATGCAAATCATGCTCTTCACTCTGGGTTATGTGTTCACTTTTATATCACCTCGACTTGTGGCATTTCACATCTGCTGCAGGGATCAATAAAGTTTGATCAAGAAAACTATCACCTATAAGGAGATCGAATGCTGCAGCCCGGAGGTCTGTTTAAATGCCCTTTCTAAAGCAAACGCACTAACCAAAATAGGTTTTTGCGCCTCAAAAGCAGAACATCCACTGGGACAGTTTCCCCTCACAGATCACGCTAATTGGCCACATCAGTAAACACCAGGTCACATCAACACATCGCTGTAAAGATCAGCTGTCAACACTGATTTTTATAGCACCAGTC
>VUQK01040372.1:0-29536 GCA_015106715.1 Bujurquina vittata
CCTAAAGTCTCCACTGGCATATTGAGTCTTGTGGCCTTTAGAAGAGCTGCAGTCTAAGACGCTTCTACATTGGTTCACGAATTTAAGTTATTGTAGTTTCGACTTCAGAAAGATTAGTCTCCCCCCCCAGCTTTTTTTTTTTTTTTCTCTTTTTTAAATAATCCTTTGGCCTTTGTTATAAGAGAACACCAAAAGAATGAAACTTGTATAAGGTGATGGTCGTTAATAGTAATTATGGAGATTTATTGAAAGTATTTTTCTCTTCAGGCGCTCGAGTCTTTGTTTGGTAATATTTTGTCCATCTTATAACACTCTGAAAGACAGCTATATTTTAGAGGCGGTGGCAGATAAAACTTTTTTTTAACTAAATTGCTCAGGAACAGAAAGAAGCCTACTTATAGAACAGATTCAGCAGACCTTTTTTAATATTTTTTTCACCAGCTGAGTTAAGTTTCCACCTCTAATGTGCTCTTGATCCCCTCTGCTTAATCGCGATGTGGAGTTTAGCTTTGAATGCTTTGGAGTGGGTCTGTATTCAGACTGAAGAAAACAAGTTAAACTGCTTCATACAAATGAACACAACATATTTGTGTGCTCCTCTGCAGATGAACAGAGCTACGGACAGTTTTATTTGTTCCCAGTTGACTGAGTTGTTTTGACAATCCCATGCTGATAGTTTTAGGATAATCCAAGAGTAAAATGTCTCTGGGGGCCTGGTACTTTGTGATAGACTTAAGAGCACAAAATGTATCTACAAAACTATTTGATCTGACTTTATTTTTTCCTTTTTGACCACTTTTGGACTAGTTATGTTTTTGATCTTTAAAAAAGTAAGACTACATACTGTCTGCGTATCCTTAATTCACTCTTTCTCTCATCCGTCTTGCTTCACATAATTTGTGTGTTAGAAATGATAGATCGGTGTGACTTAAATTCATCCAAACTGCAATTGTACTGATAGATCAATCCCTATCCACGTTACTCCTAAACATATTGCTCCACCCCATTAGGTTGATGCACTACACAGTGCTGGATCTCTCCTGCTACCATTGTGCAAGCAGCTGCTTTATTGAGCACTCTGCTGACATCCAGCCTAGCATTTCTGCATTGCAAGGGGAAACTTCGGATGACATGTAAAAGCAGAGGTTTGGTGCAACATGCCTCTGTAATGGGATGGGAACAGGGGTGCATGAGTGAGGTGGGAGGGGGGCATGCTAGTCTTTTCCTGGCTGCTTCCAAAGCAAATGGAAGACAATCCAATTTCCTGTGATTCCATCAAGCCTCCGTCCTGGATTCAGGGGCATTAGGGAACGCTGAGAGGACAGGCTGCTGACCCCCTCACATGAACATGCAAGAGGCATGTAGGCGTCACACATGCACTGGCATGCTCATCTAGTTGTGTATTAAGTGCTAGGTTTTTGAGTTATCAGTCACACATTTTCACTTATAAATGTGCATGCGTGCTTTTATGCTTGCTGAACAACAAACTGCAGATTAGTGCTCACAGCAGATTAGAGCGTAAAGCCCCCACACTTTAATTATAACTGTATTTATGTGTATCAAGGTCTTTCACTTGGCCCTGGTTGTAAACATCTGCTGCTCCCTACTGTGCAAGTCTTTGTCTGTGCCGTGAATAAAAGGAAAAATTAGTTGAGTCTAATATGGTTTAATATAGTACAGGATTACCTTATTTGCACAAAGTGGCCAGAAGTTATTTTGCTACAGTTTTGCCTACTCTTCACCAGACTCTGCATCATTGTGAGAGATGGACACATTGTCTGCAGTACATCACAGGTTGTGATTTGGCTCGCAGTCAGACAGCATTGTTGTCTTGGGTTAACCACTGCACGCTTTCCACGCTCTTGGCGATTTGCATCTGTTCTCTGTGATCCACCCAGAGGGAATAGAAAGCTCTAATCCAATCAGCAGGTCCCTGAAGTGCTGCCCCTAAGAGATGGAGGGAAACACAACAATAGGATCACTCTGCACTGGTTTCAGCAAGAGAAGGCACACAGGAAAGAGAACGGCAAGGAAATGAGGGATTGTAGAGGAAAGGGATTAAGTCTGAAGAGAGGAGAGAATGGGAGCAAAGCGAGGATGATGGTTGAAGTTAGGAAATAAAATGATGAAAGAGGTGTGGCTTGGTATAAGAGGACGGACACAGAAAGTAACAAAACAAAAAGGTGCACATGGGGGGGGGGTGGTCTGCTGTTAAGAGGGACCAAGGTGGAAGGACTAATGAATAATTTCACAACAGTTCTAGTAATATGGAACTTTTTCCACTGCAGTGACACACGGGTGAGGAGGAAATGTCATTGAGCCTCCTAGTTTTTTAATCTGCCTCTGATTATTTGAAACCATTGTACTTGGTTCGGCTACTGCTCTTGTTCTGAGGCCAGAGGCAACAGTTTGATCATTTATCATCATTATGAGGCGCAAAGGCAGGCTGGAGCAGTGATTAAGAACTGAATCTCCTGTTGATGATGCATGTCATATATTGAGTCTTATAGCTACGGCACACATGCACACATTTCCCTATCCCTGTCCCCAGTCTAACACTACTTGCAAGAATTATCTCTGCCACTGACCCTTTGACCACAAATATCATTTTTACTGTTCAAAGGACGCACACCTACATACTCACATTCATGTAAGAGGCCACCTCTGATTTCCTGGTCACTCTGACACTTTGTGTCAGGATAACTGTGCTCCTTAATTAATCTAAAGAGGACATTTGTTTTAAAATGTATTAAATTAGTTGTCCGCTGGACTGGGTTGTTTTCATTTACACAAACAGACATGTTAAACACTGTTACTTACAGATGTTTAACTATTAAAACTACTGTTGCTAATTGTATTTATTTATTTTTTTGTTATTGTTGTTGAGATGTTTGGGGTTTTTTGCACACAATCTTTAAAGATTTATATTACATAAAAATTCTCCTGCTTAATGAAAAGAATTATTGAAATTTAACAAGTGACTATAAAATGGAACCAGTGCTTTTATGTGTAAATGCATCCAAAGTCCAATGCAAATAGAATTTCGAATTTCACATATGGGCTTGTTGCAGCAGTGTCATGCTTAAATTCAGTGATCTTTCAAATGATCAAGGCTTTGTAAAACAGACTGTATGGCTAGTTGCAATTTATGCTTAAATACACCTCTGGCAATGGGATTGAAAACCCCTGAATTCAAAGATCAAGGGGTGTGGCCCAGTACTTGTACATACAGTGGAGGTTTTTTGTATCGGCTTTTGATAATTAATGAACATGTCAAACATATACCACCGTAGTATACCAATAACATTTTTGTTTGTTAGAATCAAGTATAAATTTTCTAGTGGGAGATTTTTCTTTTCTTCCCACTCAAACTCCATAAATGCGGTATCGATGCATTGTATCTTTTCATCTGGTTTCAGTGTGACCGTAATAGTCATGGGTTGGGATCACAGGGCTGAGATGCAGGTTGGTGCCAATACTGGGCTGGTGCTGCATGGGCAGCTATGATTGGAATAGGCGATACCTGCCTTTTTAGTATGTTGTGTTTTAGTCATTGTTTCAGGTTGACCAGAGTTGGTAATTACTTGCAGGTCGAAAGTTTTTTGTTTTGTTTTTTTCAAGTCACCGCTTTCTCAGATCAATATTTCATCTTAATTCTCCTTTGCTGCAAAGCAAACAAACATGGGACGCTTTGTCCAGCAAGAAGATTTAATTGAAATTGGCTATCAGGTGCAAGTTTTCCTCTTGAAGTTTGAGCTAAGTGACTGCTTACAACTTACCGCACACAAATATTGGCAGTATATCTGTATTAAATGGATATTCTTTGAATTTGCACTCAGTGAAGTATTTTGTTTTTGCTCTGTCACAGGTCTTTTGAATTAAGCACTTGTTTTTGCCTTTTTACAGGACGATGAAGGACAGACAGCGTTACATTATGGTAAGAAAGATCATAAACACTTTTTGTTTTCTTGCTATGAAGCTTTTTGTGCCTATTTTTCAAATTGGCTCATCTCATTCCACATTTATTCTACAGACATCATTATGTTGTCTGTGTGCACACTCTCACTTTATTTACAGCGGCTTGTTTTTGTACACACCCTCTTTGACTACATTTTGTTTAAAATTTATTAGCTTTCCATCCTGTTCCTCCCACTCTTTCCCTTCTATTCCTCACTTTTATTTTCTGCAGTTTTTCCACCAAGTTTGTCATTCCTTCCTTTTTTTTCCTCCTGCGTTTGTGTGTGTGTGTGTGTGTGTGTGTGTGAGAGAGAGAGAGAGAGAGAGAGAGAGAGAGAGAGAGATATAATCACTAGACCTCCCAGAGGAAATCAGCAGTGGTCCTTAGACTCCCCTGACCCTCTCATGCCCCAACACACATGTCCCTGAGGGGCGTTTCCCATGTCCTCTGAGCCTCTGTGTGTGCATGTGGTTACACCATCTGTCCCACAGCTTGGTGGCGTTGGAGTGCGCATGCTGCATTACCTACTGGAGATCTGTACACATGCACACACTCACCAGAGGAAGCCTGGAGGATAGGGCATAAAAAGATGACTAATAAACATAAGCGATGAACTCCAAGAGACAAATAGCAGAGAATGAAAATTCATTCCCACCTCTCTTTGCACAGGGCCACACTGGCTGGCAAGTGATTAATTGAGGGTTTACTACTCACCATAAATTGTTCTCCTCCTCTACGGCTCCCCCGAGGGCCAGCCACTTTTTACAGCTCAAGGCCTAGGCAAGACATGCCACACGTGCACACACGGCTGGCTAAATAAAATACAATTTAGAGTAACAAGAGGAGGACTGCAAGCGTCGCTGGGGGGAAAAAACAACAACAAAAAAACCCCGCCAAGCTTTGTTAGTTGGATTTGGTTGAAAGATTGGGGATTCTCATGGCATTCAACACTTGCACACCTCATACATTCATTCATAGCTGCAACTTGAGCATGCACACACTTGCTTTCACACTCATGTGCATTCTGATGTATCATCATCCCGTGCGCGCACACTCTCCCACCAGCCACCTCTGGGCTGGAGGTTAAAAGGCCTGGCTGTCAATCACTGCAGCTGCTGACATCAGCGAACATGGCACTGCACAGAGTCTGCTCTTTTAATAAGCGTGAGCAATAGACACTGGCAGAAGAGTACTATGAACCAGAGACACAGAAGAGATGGGTGGGGGGGGTGATGTGCCAGAGGGGCAAGAGGTGCATCAGGAATGAAGGAACCCTCTAACTGGGTTAAGAAAGTGCAAGCTGCCCCCCACCCCCCACCCCCTCCACTCTACACTGAGAGGGGAAGAAGACCATTTTAGTGGGGTACAAATTGCCAATGGGGCAGAAATGAAGTGTTTGAGGGAAGCGCAGGTCCAGGCCGGTGTCAGTGCTGGGCCTGCAGATTGGCTTTTCATTAACTGCAGCACTATACATACTGTATTAAACCACAGTATGGAGAAGAAAGGAAGGCAAATGAGGCAAATTCTCTCAAACCAGTACACCATAACAGTGAAATGAGCTGCAGTGGTTCATTGTATTCCAGTCATTCTCGTTTTAAAAATAAATGAACTCAGTTTAGGAAGTGTCTCAGTTTAGGTAACATTTTCCAATATCCATCCATCCAGCCGTTGTCTTCCTCTTATCCGGAGCCGGGTCGTGGGGGCAGGAGCCTAAGCAGAGAAGCCCAGGCTTCCTTCTCCCCAGCCACCTCCACCAGCTCATCAGGAGGGACCCCAAGGTGTTCCCATGTCATCCGAGAGATATAATCTCTCCAGCGTGTCCTGGGTCTACTCCAGAACCTCCTCCCGGTGGGACATGCCCAGAACACTTCACCCAAGAGGCGGCCAGGAGGCATCCTAATCAGATGCCCGAGCCACCTCAACTGGCTCTTTTTGATGTGGAGGAGCAGTGGCTCTACGCTGAGCCCCTCCCGGATGGCCGAACTCCTCACCCTATCTCTAAGGGAGAGGCCAGCCACCCTTCGAAGGAAATTCATTTATGTGGCTTGTATTCGCGATCTTATTCTTTCGGTCACTATCCAAAGCTCATGACCATAGGTGAGGGTAGAAATGTAGATCGATTGGTAAATCGACAGCTTTGCTTTTACACTCAGCTCCCTCTTCACCACGACAGACAGGCGCAGCATCTGTATCACTGCAGAAGCAGCCCCGATCCGTCTGTTGTTCTCCCGCTCCCTTCTCCCGTCACTCGTGAACAAGACCCCGAGATACTCATCCCTGAGCCGGAGGGGGCAATCCACCCTTTTCCGGCTGAGAACCGTGACCTCAGACTTAGAGGTGCTGATCCTCATGCCAGCTGCTGCACACTCGGCTGCGACCTGTTCCACTGCGAACTGGAGGCCACCACCTTATGAAGCAAACAGGACCACATCATGTGCAAAAAGCAATAAAATAATGCTTAGCTGGAATCTTAATGGGTTTGAGTTGATAATAAAATTGGACAAATGAAAATGTTTACTTGATGATGTCTGAGTCAGAGAATCAAAGTTTTGAGTTTATTCATTCATTCATAGGGGGACACAGCCCTGAGCACTCCACCCAGCAGCTGAGACACTTCATTAAACACATGTGAGCTTCATGGTGGTATTACAGGGAAAAAGAAATCAGGGATAATCGCCACAGATAGGATACTTAACCAGAGTACTGTGAACCTGACCTCAGGTTCACAGTATTACAGAAACCTTTTCTGTAGTTATTGAAACATTTCACTCTGGACCAAAGGGTAAGATTGACCACAAAAAAAACGTTGCAGATGGTTTGCATAAAACTTAAAGCTTTGTCCTATAATATTCACATTTTTTTCAGTTTGTCTCCTATGTGATTCAGTTTTTGTTTGTTTATTTTTGTAGCCTCAGCGTGTGAATTTGTTGAAATTGTGGATCTCCTGCTGAAGTCTGGAGCTGACCCAACTATCACAGATCAGGAAGGCTGTCTCCCTGAAGAAGTCACTGAATCCCGTACGATCTCCCTTCTCCTGCGTGGGTACACTACTTCGAAAGGCTAAATGATCCTTGCATCCCACCACTCAGTCATTTCCCATCTCGTACTCTCATCCCTGCTCTACTCATTTGCCCAGCCTGCCCACTGTCTGTCCTTCATCCCTGCAGAGACTTTTTTTCCTTCAGCCCCAACAGTCTGTAAACCAGGATTGCTTCCCCCCCCTCCCGTGATCCCCAAATTCTTGAGATGACTTTGATTTAATTGGTTTAGCTCTTCTGAGCTACAGTTGTGAACATTAGTCTTTCCATTTGATAATACACCAGGGCACCGCATGTATTTTCATTCTTCTCTAAACTATATTGACTATCTGCACAGTAGGGTTGGGTGATATCACAATTACTGTAAGACAGATTTGTGACCTGGCTGGGATGTTGCTGTACTTATGTAGCTATACCTTGCTGGATAAGACTTTTGCTGGCAGTAGTGCCATTAAATAAGCTATTGGCAATATATAAATGACAGAATGTGTGCATTAGTATGTTAAAGCATCTGTATTTATCAGTTGAAGCAAAAAGACATTCCCGTTCACCTATAAATGGTATAAGATATCACTACTTATTACCTCGTCATGGTGTACCATCTAAAGGCATCAAAACTTTATACATATCACCCACTCCTACTGCAACCAGCCTTTTAATCTGTTTCAGTCCTTTCTGGTGGTTTGTTCATGGTTCTGTTAGGTACAAAGGAATGCTTTCTTCATGTATCATTAAAGTGTTCAGCAAATCGGTTTTTCTGGCTTTATTTGTTCAGAGATGCAGTAGTTACATTAGTCACATTACTGTCCTATTGCACTGTAATATTCATACCAGTAACTCACTGTGTATACATACAGTATACTGCTGTAGTGAAAACTCCTGCACTATGAATACAATCCTGAACTTGTCATGCTGGCTGAGTGTACATGAATCTGGGTACTGATTAGTTTAAAAGCTTAAACAAGAAAAATGCTCCATATTAACGCCTCAGTTGGAATAAATGGGCCAAAAGTGAATTTTTATTCATTTTGAGGGTAGGCATAAACTCTTGTATAAATCAGTTTTGCCTTGTGACCAGTGTAACCCGATTACACTCAGGCAACATTTTTCTGCACTTCTGCCATCTTCACATAAATGTTTGCGGACAGCCTACATTTTGCCCTTTCAAAATGATCTAAATTACTCCCGTTATTTTTTGTTCATTTAGCCAAAGGACCAATGAACTTATGTAATGGTGAGGTGATGGTCCATCCCTCAACAGTTCACAAAAACCACTACTCCTAGAGTGGTCAGATTTTAGTGAAACACGATTAATTTGTTCTGATGTGACTGTTTGCAAACCTACTTGACTTCAATGGATTTTTATTCTCATTGGTCTGCTGCACGGTGGCATGGTGGTTAGCACTGTTGCTTCACAGCAAGAGGATCCTGGATTCAAATCCACTGCCTGGCTGGGGCCTGTCTGTGTGGGGTTTGCGTGTTCTTACTGTCTCTGTGTGGGTTCTCTCCAGGTACTCCAGCTTCCTTCCATAGGCCAAAGGCATCCAATTAGTGGGGTTAGGGTTAACTTGTAATTCAAAATCGCCCATAGATGCGGATGTGAGAGTGAATGTTCTCTTTCTGTGTTAGCCCTGTGATAGACTGGCAACCTGTCCAGGGTTTACCCCACGTCTTGTCCTACGGCAACTGGGATAGGCTTCAGCCACCCCGTGACCCTGAGTTGGATAAGTGGAACAAATGGATGGATGGTCTGCAGTACAGCCAACTGGTGACAACAAAATCTAACTTTCTGTCTGTGCTTCACACATTACGATAGCCTGTGAATTGTGATTGGATCATGAACTGCCACTGAGTTTCTGGTTGAAACTGTGAAATGAACTTAAGCTAGAAGTTTGTCTTTAAGGAAGAGAAACAAATGTTCTCATTCATGACTTTTGCCCAAGTCACACTGCAACGATTAAATGCACATGTTAAAGAGAGTGGTATAGATCCCATTAAATCGTATTGCATGTTAATTACTGACCTGAAATCTTCAGAACAGAAAATAAACTGCAGTTATTAGCGGTCACCACAATAAAACCTGCTTTGCACATACAGATCAAACTGACCGAACCAAGCTTCTCCCACCAAACGGAGGAAAAAAAGCACTTAAATCTATAGGCTCATCAGAGAGGATTCCTACAAAAACTGGTGGAAAATGTCAAAAGCTAATCTGGGAAATAAATTCAGACATTAATAAGCACCAAGGCTGCATTTAGTGGAGCTTCCACTTATATAAAGTAATGTGTGGAAGACAACAACCTGCTAATTACACTGCACAATAAACATAAGTCAATCCAAAAAAAATTGTGATATGAATAAAATATGCAAGTATTTGTATATTCGTTGCATACATCCAAGAACATATGTTTTGGTTCATTACATGTGGATTTGGTGGCATGATGGACATGACTGTTTTAATTCAAACATTTAAACCACATCTCCAGATGACCTGTAAAACCTTAAAGTCCACAGAGCATAAACACAACATACTGTATATACAGTTCAGCCTGTGTATGATTATGTCATATTAAGAGGAATCTGGATGTTTTCCAAAAATAACCAACACATGGTCAGAGTCCAAATCTGCTTTACTAGTCCTCAGCTCACACACAACACACACACGCACAGTCCAGCAGATGAGACTACTAAATCTGGATCCTGCTTCTTAACAACAGATTCATGAAGACACTGTGCACATTTTGTACACAACAGTGGGGACAAAGCTTAATCCTTTACTCTCAAACACACAGCTTTGCTCCCCCCCCACCCCGTTAAAGCCCCACTGTGTTGCACTGGAAATCTGCCTTAACGCAAGGCGTTAGATAACTGTCTCAACATGTCTGGTTGGAGCCTGTCAGTTACTCACAGATCTATGACAGCTTTAGATGGTCTAGCCGGGATCAGTAGTCATCACTAGGGGGTACCAGTTCAAATTCAATTTTCATCTTGACAGGTGTTGTACAGCGCTGGCAGTAAATTGAGATGCAAGTGAGGTGTTCTATACATGAGCGGAATTAAGATCTGTCCACATGATTTCTATATCTGCAGCCATGTCTCGTTCAGCCCTCCTTTCACAAGTCACATCGGAGGGCTCAGGGTTTTATTTCTTAAAGTATCATCTTTCACTTTTGTAGACTCCAGCCAAAGAATCTTCCTCAATGAAATTTTGTGCATCTCAGCTCATGAATTTTGAGAAGGAACCCTACATGAGCTAAGAGGAAACCTTTTGAGTATTCAACATGAGTCCGAGACATGATGCTCTACAATCCCACAAAGAGACAACTAGTGACCATCTCGTTGTTATGAATTCCATCCACATCCAGCCATTAGGCTGTTGGTGTATTTCTAAAGCCTGTTTGGGTCTCAGTGTTGTCTCCCCGTTGCTTCCTAAACCCCGTTATACTGGCCTGAGGTAAGAGAGGATGACGGCAGTCGTGCTTCCCTGCCGGCTCGTCTGCAAGACTTTGACACTAAGCCCATTATGCTTCCATTATGGGGCTTCAATTTTCCTCTGAGCTTTTCACTTCTGACACTGCAGCTCCCTCCCTCCTCAAACCGCAGACTCCCCCCCATACCCAAGACCCAGTGCTGCACAGCCATTCAGTTGGGAACTTAAGTACCTTTTTAAAGTACAGTACAAGTACTTTGCTTTTATACTTTCCAGTGATTTTTATTCATCAGCAGTTACTTAAAATTGCACTAAGATGCATGATGTAGCAACATTTCATGCAAGCAGGAGTCAATAACAAAACCTAAAAAACAATATTCATGGAATTGGATTTCAGTAACCTTTTATCCAAAGTCTTCCTCAAGAAACTTTGTGTGGAAAGGGCCGTTAAGCTTAAGCCTTTATCACAGCAGACTTTTGGGAATGGAAAGCAGATTGTTCATAACGTTAACCATGACTTTGTTCTGTTCACGAGTCTCGATAACCAATAACCCATCATGCTATATCAGTGAGGGAGCATCCACAGCAACAAAAAACTGGCTTTGAAGCAGCTTAAAGTAATTCAGCTGTTATTATCATTAATTACACTTGTGCTTTTCCTGCTGTCGCTATCTCTATTCTAGAACCGGCTGCCACACGAGTTATCATTTTGGACTATTGCCATAGATGGTTTGTTGAAGTTGCAACACATCCCCTGTAGACCTCCACCTGTCGGGACATTAGGGTGTGCTCAGGCTGTGCTTGATTGCCACGGCCTCTAATTAGTGTTGCTCTACTCATTATAGTGTAATTTGCCCCTTTTTATTCTTACTAATATTCATCAATAGATTGCATGGGTGCATCACTAATGTGTGCTACGTAACTCACTAATAAAACATCAAAACTGGAGCACAGATAGTCTGTAAGTACAATTAACATGCAAGCTGCATTAGAAGTCCTCCAAAAGACGCTGACACCTCAAACATGATAGCAACATGGCCTTACATGTATCTGAGGTGAGGCCGAGCAGACAGCTTGTGGTCTAGCCTTGCCACCCTAAATCAAGTTCTAAGTTTCTAACAATCACATGGAGAAAATAAAATCCAGAAGGCAAAAACCAAACCAAGATATTTTGAACTGCTGAGGTATCAGCCGGTAAACAGTGTGGGAAACTACTGACCACACTTCTGACGGAGCTTCTTGTGGCAGCAGGCTAGACAGTTTTTCAAGGTGAGCGAGCAGATATTTGGGCAAAGAGTTCTGTTTGTGTCACAAATGCAGCTGAATTTTAAAAAGCTAATAACAAGCTAAATCATAGACAGACACAAACCGATGTTTATCTTATTGATTCTAGCAAATTAAATTTCTCTTGCACTCTTTACAGTTTACCTGCATGCCTCCTTAAACCTGATTGGTCAATAGCACTTGACAACATGTAGAATATAAACATAAGCAAGAAAATCCCTCTGGAATAAATATCTTGTTCCTTGCCTAATAACTAATAATTTATTTGTAGACAGTGAATAAAGAAATGCATCGCTGGGATGTTGAGGAATAATAGAGTACACCTTCTCATCCCCTACAGTCTGCACGCTGGTTCTCTCTTCATTCCCCTCTCCTCTCCTTTCCTTTCTCTCTCCTGTAAAAGCCATACCATGTTGTTGCTTTGGCCCACTCTTAATGCAAGCCTTTACCTCTCCACAGCCCTTCCTCCATCTTTTCTTTATGCTGCACCACCCCCCACACCCACTCGCAGCAGCAGCAGCGTGGTTAGGAACCCAGCAGTAAGCAAAAATCCCCCTGCTGCTGAAACACTTTCCACTAATACCAGATTCATTTAGTGGGGGCCAAGACTGTGTGAGTTTGAGCAGGTTTGTGTGTCTGCTCAGCTCTGATGCCTTTGTGTTGTTTATGTTGATGAACAAGCATTACCGCTAACTACCAACT
Source organism: Bujurquina vittata (assembly GCA_015106715.1). NCBI lineage: Eukaryota > Metazoa > Chordata > Actinopteri > Cichliformes > Cichlidae > Bujurquina > Bujurquina vittata. The sequence goes on from VUQK01040372.1 coordinate 12,413, forward strand.
TGATGTTTAAGACTTTAGACAGCTTGGGTCAGTGTCACATGTATAGATACACTGAAGCCATTAGAGTTCCCTTGTGATCAAGGTCTTCAATGCACCCAGCACATTATCATCACTGCAGTATTTTTCATGGTTTGTTCAGTGCCTCCTTTGGTTACCTGTAACCTATCTAATATGTGTAACAGTGATTATTAAGTGGGAAAGTCCCAGTTTCACATTAAAACAGCACTGAGCTCACAACCTTGAGGGTGTCATTGAGAGGCCTCCGTTTGACTCCAGCCCCTCTTTAAGACTCACTCCATCATCCTGCGGCTCATTGTTCACTGCAGGCCGGATGAAGTTGTTTGGGGAGAAAAATACCCTGTCTTAATGCTGCAAGATTGACTTTCGTTCTGCAAACAAATTCTATCTGTTTTGCATGTTAATTTATTCCCTTTTGCTTCAGAAGAAAAAAAAACTGTTTCCTTCAGGAAGTTTGTAATAAAAGCCTTGCGATCGATGATAATGGCATTTGTGCTTGTGTTTGTCATCTTCGCAAAAGCAACAGTGGTGGAGTTTCCACAGATTTATTTGTATACTAGTGCTGTAAGTGGCGTGTAAATTATCCTAACTGTCTGTGTGGCTCTTTATCTTTGTAAGGCAGTACTATTAGACCCTATCCATTAATGCCCATAACCCAGCCAATCAATGCTTAAATAAAAATCAGCTCAATTTGTAGCATTTTATGCAAACGTGCAAACTCCAACCAGGCTGACTCTTTGCTTTTTGTTTTTATAATGCTACAGGAATGGCTAAAACACAAAGGAATCGATATCACTTACGTTTGGGTTATGCTGGCCTGCTCTCAAACAAATGCTGCATGTTGCTGCATAGAAATTAGTTTCATACGGATGTACACTGTGGTGTAATTTCATTATAATTCTGTACATACTGTGCTTAGCCAACACCATAGTCACAGGGAGTAAATCCATTGTAACTTGTAAGCTTTTATCAATGCAGTAACTACAAAAGGACAATACTAAAGCTTGAGAAGGAACAATCATGTATATTCAATGCCAGTTACAGCTAATGATACTGGGTTCATGTCTGCTACACTGACACAAAGTCTACAAATAATTATTATATGTTTTTTAAAGTATTTTTGGATGTAACTTGAGCCATTATTAGAGAGAAGGCAGCAGAAATAGTATTTTACAGTTTGCACTTTACTTCATGCCACTGTATTTTGTGGTCGGGGTGATGCTGTGCCAATCGATGGTCCTTCTTTCCACCATTTTGACTCAAAAATTCTTGGAGGGATTGGCCATGAAATGTGTTGTAGGCATTCACGTTCCCCTGCGGGTGAATTTTAACAATTTTAATATCACTTAAACTTTTCATATGCTGCCATCCTCATCAATCATCATATCTGAAAAACTAACACACACATCAGCTCCAGGTTTATGTTGTGCACACATTATTTAATTCAGTTCAATTCAATTTTATTTATATAGTGCCAAATCATAACAGTTACCTCAAGGTGCTTTATATTGTAAGGTAAAGACCCAACAATAATTACAGAGAAGACCCAACAGTCAAAACGACCCCCTATGAGCAAGCACTTGGCGAGAATGGGAAGGAAAAACTCCCTTTTAACAGGAACAAACCTCCAGCAGAACCAGGCTCAGGGTTGGGGCTGAGGGGCGAGACTTTAGGATGAGAGACATCAGGATGCTAAAACACTAAACTAAAAAGGCAAACACACTGAATATACATGGTCACCTTCACATGTTGGCATTTTCACTGTGAGCCTTTAATCCAAAGCACCATCACATCTTTACAAAGGACTCACTTTTTTCATATGAAATACAGATTAAAGAGTATAGTTTGAGAGGATTTTGCCTAAAATATGAAAAGCAGAGGAGGCCTTTGAAACAGCCTTTAGGTGGTCATTATTGGGAGTAATATTTAGTAAAAAATAAATACATTTTTAGCAGCATCATGGTCATGTTAGAGTTTTTTTTTTATAGCCTCACTGGTAAAAGCCCTCCAAATAACCTATTTACCACCTTGACATAGTGATATACAAGCTCATTGCCTGCATATGGACTATATTCTCTCTTTGCCTGACTACAACGCACATTTTTCCCATATTTCACAAAGCACTCTACAATTAGTTAACAGCACAGGGATTAGGGGTAGATTTGACAGTGCAGTGCTGCAATCTGCTGTTGTGTCTCTTTAGCACTGAGAGGATCAGAGAAATAGCCAGCGAGCATCTGTTTCTGCACTTGTTTTATTTCGCTCCCATCTTTCTTTCTTTAATCTCTCTTCGTGTATCTTTCTTGTCACCCCCCACCCCAAGAGCGAGAGCGGAAAGCAGTATCAATCACTGTTAACTGACTGACCACTGTCTGTTGGTGGTACTAAATGGATCCCCACAATTGAATAGAGGCCTAAGTGTGTGGTAAATGCTCTCAATGGGTAAATGAATTTGCGGGTTAACTCGCTCTAAGAGCGTTTCAATAAGGCAAAAATAATAAAAACACCTACAGCACATATTTTTCTTTTGATATATTAAAAACAAAGTCCAGCTGAAAATCTTAACTCTCACATTCATCACTGCAGGCCCGGGGTATGAAAAAGAAAGCAGCCGAAGGTAACCCAAAGACAATTCAGCTTTATTTTTCCTCATATAGATTTGACTGTACACAGTTCATATCATTACACAGAAGGCATAAATGAATAAATTCAGTGCTCTCTTTTACATCTTTTTCAAAGACACATGGCAATAATAAATAGCACTCATGAAACAAGACGATCAACACATTTTCAAACTGTACAAAATTTACAACAATAAAGATGCAAACTTCTGAGACAACACAGACTTAATGAAACTGTAGTGGTAATATGTTTGTATATCATATTACTGCAAAACTTAGATAACAGCCCAAAATTACACTGTAAATATTATGCAGGTACCAGTGAACCCCATACTGGGTCTCTCCTGGCAAGAGAATAAATAAGGTAACAAATCAGTACTTAGGGTTGATGTAGTTATGAATTATAGACTAAATCTTTTTTATTTAAATGTCACATATTAAACAATATATGACCTAATATAAAATAATATTCTGATCTCGAGTACACTATATTTTCTTCAAATCTGTGTGCATGTTGCTTCCCAAAATTATTTTTTAAATAGATTATAATTTAAAAAGAAATGATACCATTGATTAATTCATATTTTAGTAAATTAATAATCAAAATATGAGCACCCCCCCCCCATTCTGCCTAACCTTGTTGTGAGTAATAAATTTACTCTTTATCTGTTTCAGTGTAATTTAAGGATGTACTTTAATAAATCAAAATTTTACCCACATATAAAATGTTATACTTTAATTATTTAATATAGTTATAGCCAACAAATAATTACAGTGTAATTTTGGAGCTTTAATCTGAAGTTTCTCTTAATAGTGTCACTTTGCATTTCTTGACTCGCTTTCCAGTATTTTTTATTTTTTTAAAAAAAGAATAACACTTGTTTCTCTTGCTCTCTCTCGTTCTCTCTCTCTCTCTCTCGCTCTCTTTTTTTTTTTGCTTGTTTGTTTTTTTTACAAAATGGTACCCACATGTATAAGACTTAGTTTCTCTTTTAAACAGAAACAGAAGCAGTGATCAAATCTGAATCATGGTTCCTGCATGCTCAACAGGTGAAGAATCAGAGAACACGGACTCTCCGTGTAGTGAGTCTACTATTTTGGCTGGTGTGGGGGCTTTAAGATGCAGCTGATTTTGACCAAACTGTGGGAAACATATCGGCACAGCAGTCACGCCAACACTGACACTAAAGCATCAGCCCTGAATGTGGGGGACTATTGGTAATCCCTCTGACATGCAGGCCAGGGAGTGGGAGAACAGGCTGACAACACATCTGGGGTCAGTAAGTAGGTTGATAGCAGGCAAAGCTGGACTGAGAAGATTACCAACAGCAGCCTGGATCAGACTGGAGAAACTCAACAGCCAGCACAAAGAGAATTTTCATGTCTTCCTGCTTTTACTTGTTAGTGTCAAATTTATGTTTTATCATTCAGTTCACTTATCAGTGTCTGAAAGGAACTGCAAACAAATGAATAACAGTTTAGATGTGGGATATATTTAACCACTAGAACTAAATTTCTCCAAACTGTATATGTCTTAACATTCCCTTAAACATATGAGCTTTTATTCCTGGTGAGTCTGAGATCATTTAATACTGACGGACAGCTGCTTCCAGACCAGCTTTTATACAGATGAGAACGAGTCAAGTGCCTTTAAATACAGGAGTGAGATCCGCTGTGTGGCAAACAGTGTTTGCCCTCATTCAAACAGGGGGAGACATGAACCTCTATGAACAGACAGACAAAAGGACAGACAGCCCCACCGCTCATCTGTTTCCTAATAATTTTTAAGTTGGAGCAATACGTTTAAAAAAACATCAGTATGGTTCAAAATTAACACTTGTGCCACTCGTTTTGTAAATTTCTCTCCCAATGAAACACTGTTTTTGCCTTGTGCATATGTCTCTCCTCTTTTTCTCTCTGTCTGCCCCCACATTCCTGTCCATACATGTAGAAAAAGAAGAGGAGAGTAAAGTGCATTGCCAATGTAAAGGCTTTTGATATGGCCAGACTGCAGTCCTACTCTGTATGAATCAGAAGCATGCAGGTGCCTCCTGGGTCTCATAGGGACTTTGATCTAGATTGTATAGCCCTAATGTTGTAGCTGTCAGACGGGGATGGCGTGGTTTATTTCAAGGGATGAGACGGTATTATCTCCCCTGTGAGCATATTCCACCGGCGCATTCGAAATCCAGTCTCATTTTCAGAGAGTGAACGAACAAAATAAAGTCAGACAAAAAAATTATATGATACAGTGTTGATTTTGAACATTCAGTGTGGAGGTGTTCTTCACCGCTTCTGCCCAGACTACGCATCTCAACCCGACGACCACCTCACCAATTTCGACTGCTGAGGGACTGAGAGTCACACTTCTCCTCTTCACCCAACATCACAAAACATACCAGCTGTGGAGGGTGATTGAAAGAAATGTAAAAAGCCTTCTGAGTCCGCTTGATGTAGTCCCACAATCATTTTTTTTTATCATGTTTAAGACTCAAAACTGGGAATGGTCCATCTCATCCAGCCATGAGGCGGGGCTGGTGGGGAAGTCAGGGTATCCTGTACTGCTCCCTGTGGAGAGGTCTGAGGTTGGGCCTCCCGCCATTGCCCTCAGAGCCTGTCCCACACCACCCGGTCCCCCCTGCGCCACTAGGCTGTCCATGTTGAAGCTCAGGTTGTTGAGGAGAGGAGTGTGGCCGGGCAGAGAGGCAATGGAGGAGGGCGACTGGGGGAGACCGTAAGGACTTCCTGCTCGGATGTCATGGTAGGGCTGTCCTGCCGCATCAACGGAGAAGCCGCCATTCAGCGTGTTGGTCACATCGCCGACACTCCCATAAAGCCCGTTGGTGTGGCCGAGATCTGACAGAACCTGGTCATCTGTAGAGGGGAAACCATCACTTAGCATGAGGGGTGTAAAAACTTTGAAACATCAACAGCACTGTCACCTGCCTAAGCATTATATAGTTGTTATATTTCAATACAGTTAAGTGCTTTTACGAGTCAGATTTATTGTGTCAGTGTTACGTGCCTTTCATGGCGGTACAGTAAGTGGACGAGCCACTGAAGTCTTTGAAAAGAATTTCAGTTCTGTTAGCGAGAGAGTGAGAAAGGATGCTCTGTCTGCTTCGTCTCTAACCAAGCAATTACTGCAGCACAAAATATTTGTTTCCATCTCTGTCCCTCCTCTGGGTGGCTTCAATAACAACAACGCCCCAGAGCGCTTTCTCTCTAATTGACTAAAAGCCTCACATGCTTTATAGAGTTTCTGTCACCATGTTTTCATTTCTCATAAAAATAGCCTGCTTTGGCTTGAGGACTTTTATGACTACCAAAAACGGGGTGTGCAAACATTAAATAACATGGGATGTCTAAAATGCCGTTTGCATCCCACTAAGGACCCTCTCTCTTTTCCAATAAGCTCCATCATGGTGACAAACAGAGGCAGGAGGATGCGTCAGCAGCCACAGGGATGTGTGACGGGAATGTGAAATGAGAATGCCATTTTGGATTTGCCCGACTGCGACGCCACACATTGATGAATGCTAGAAAACAAATGAAATGCCACAAAGACACTTCCAATTGCTGCGGCGCTCGTGTCATTTAGCAGCTTCTGGGCTCCCTCAATCCCATTAGCACGGCGGCATGACTGACAATTCCCCTTCAGGGATCTCACTTTTAAGCAATAAAAGTTACATACCTCTGAAGCTCAGTTCACTATCGCTGAGTCCTGCGTCGTCAGCTGAGCTCTCCTTCTCCACTTTAGTTCCTCCTCGGCTGCGTTTGACACTTTTATAAAACTGAGTCCAGCGATGCCGGCCTGCATCTTTCTTCAGACGCTTTTCCTTTGCTCGCCGGTTTTGAAACCAAACCTGTTAAAGATCATATTTATCATTAAGTTCAAATAATATCATAATTATTAAAAACAATTAAAGACATCTCCAACTAATAATCATCTGTATGAGCAATATATTCTTAGTCTGACTTCAGTCTTGGTCTAACAAAACAAAGCTTGAATTTTGACAAAATAGTTGTACGTCTGTGAAACATGAGCTTCTAAATGAACTGAGCGATCATCGTGATAAACTCAAAACACACTTCATGTATTTTATGTACTTCACATCACTTGTAAAATTTGAGGTTGGAAAGTACAGTAAGAGTCATAAAAAGGTCAAAAACAAAGGCATGGTATTAAATTGAATGCATGAAAAAATTATAGCTTTGCAGTTGTATCTGCATTTGGAGTTTGAATATTATATGATCTTTTTAGCTCTAAAACCTCTAATAAAAAAATTACTGGTTGCTTGTTTCATGTAATACTATACACATACTCATTTAAAATGTTAAATTCAAAGAACCATGATGAGAATTAAACTGAAATTTATTTTTTTCTTTTTAGCAATTTAAAGGCCTCACTCTGTAATCAGATGCATCAGGGAATAAACTGCTTGCTTTATTATAAAAGCTGTATCTGGTTTAAAGATGTTGTTTCAATCCCCAGTGAGTAACTGAGATTTCTCGGGGACATGGGGGCCTGCAGTAAAGAGACAAAATACCTTACCTGCACCACTCTCATGTCTAACCCCGTCTCCGACGACAGCTGCTCTCTGACGTGGCGTGCAGGCTTCGGCGAATTTTTGTAGGCACTTTTGAGGGTCTCCAGCTGTTTGGCGGTGATGGTGGTCCTTGGTCTCTTGGTCCCTGCCTCTGAATCATCTGAAAACACCATTACATGAGTGAGTGACTTCTTAGATTTGTCACATTGCTTTAACAGGCACTGCCCTCGGGTCTTTGCATGGAGTGTATCTGTGCTCAGTGAAGTGAATGGCCATGTATAGAAGTGTATTATTGTCCTTGTGTATCTGTCCCACTCCCACAGCAGAGGACATAAATCTATTCACTGCCAGAGGAATGGAGTTATTGGAACAGCACCTTTCTTCACTTTGCATAATCAATCAGAGATGCATGGACATCTCAGAAGAGAAGGAGGGAGCAAAGCAGCACACACCCACAAACAAACAACATAGATCCACTGTCAGTAGTCATATTACTGCTTTGCACAGTGCATACAGCTTCAGCTACAATACACTGTGTTGTGATTCTGGTGTAGTTAAGTGAAGACGGAGTCATCAGCACAGAATCAGGCGGGTAGAAAATTACAAGAATCATTGAAACACATCTTTTTCCTTATTTTCAGTAAATAGAGGCACACACAAGAGTGGATTTAGCTAAGCCTTCATTGTAACTTAACATTTAATACCCCTGCACACCTACCATTTTGTTTGGCGGCCTCATAATCCACCTTGCACACCAGCCTCCCATCCTCCATGAGGTAAAACTCATCTCCGGTAGCCAGCTGTCTGCTGCACATGATGCAGGCGAAGCAGTGCAGGTGATACACAAAGTCCTGCGCCTTCCGCACAACCTGTGTCGGAGGGATGCCCTGCTGGCATGATGCACATTTTGTTCCGAAGCGTCTGCAGGAAAACATGAATGGGAGAGGTGCTGTTAGAAAATCTGTAAAACACCTGCAGGGTGGATTGAAGTAAAGAGTGCTAAGATTAAAATTTCACACACTACATGACTATTTCTTCAACTGCAGCTGAGAATAATGGCACGGGGTCTGTATTAATAGGAGTTCCAGCTGCTGAGCAGGGAAAAATCAGGCCTGGAATGTGCTTCTGTTAACGGCCGATCTGCCAGCAAGCAGCCTGATAGATGGACAGGATCAGTACACGGTGTGGGCTGTGCATGTCTGTTTGCGTGTGCATCTGCATGTTTGTATGTTTATGTGTTTGCAGATGAACTACTGACAGCTAGAGGAGGATCAGGAAGAGTAAAAGGAGAACAAGAGGAAGAGGAGGAGGAGGGGTGCTCACAGTAAACACACCCTGAGGAGAACCAATAAAACACTGACTCAGGAGAGGCTTTAAATCATGGCACAAACGGACAAAAATAAAAAGAGCAAGGTGAGGCCTCCAAATCACCACTGGGAAGCAAACACCAGTGAAACTATGTGTATGTATTATTTAATGTCTGTGTCTATGTGTGTGTTTGAACATGCTACCCCCCATCCCACCCCCACCCACTGCCCCCTGGGTCAGCTAACACAGTTAGCTCCCAGTGAGACTCCAGAGCTCTTTAGGTCTCTTTCAAGCTTTGAGCCTTAAAACCTTTCAAACATGATTTAGTAAAAAGCTCCAATATGCCGATCCTGTTATGGATAAAAGTCAAACTCAATTTTCTCCTGCAATGCCTCAAACAACCAATTGTTGAAAGAATAAATGGCAACTAGACAGTAAAATAAAGGGATTTTTAACAGTTTGCTTTAAAGTTTGCATACAGTGTGACAGACCTACCACTGCACTGTGATTTAAGCAAATTGTGCACATTATGAGGACCATCAGCAACACCTGTGTTCAATCAGAATAAACGGAAAAATACAGCCCAGCATGCTGCCTTGAATGTCTAATTCATGAATCATCAACAGCAACCCAAACAAAAACGGCTGTTTGCAAGCTGTAAGATGTGTTTCTGTTGTGCTTCAGAAATTAGAGGAAAGTAATAAATACCTTTAATAATATATTATAATAATCAAATAAATGGGAAAGGACAAAGTTTAGCCTAATATACACCACAATAAATTTACAATGCAGTGTTAGGTTATCATTTGAATTGTGTTGTGAAATTGAAACCAGCTGGTTGCAACACTACATGCAGCAGAACTGTTACATGTTTCTTTCTCTGGTTAAGGAGGACACATTCGGATTTGTTTGGATTTTTGTCAAAGAAAATGGTGACATTAGTGCGTCCTGCTCTGGAGAACGGCTGGGGCAGGCGCCACACATGGTAACAAGAGATCATTAAACCAAAAGCAAAGTAAGAAGCGAACTGACTTGAAAAAGTCCTCCTTGCAGTAGACGCTTCCTGCCCGGGAGAAACATTTGTCCGTCAGCGGAGTCTGGCAGTCGGCGCACTTGAGGCACTTGGAGTGCCAGTGTCTGTCCAGCACCTTCAGGATGAACTTGTCCAGGATGTGCTGACTACAGCCTGCACACTGAGGGATCTCTGTGAGGGAAACAAGAGCAGTCATACTTAGCTAACACAGACGCAATGGGGCGCAAAGAGAAATAGACGCTATTCGAGGTGGAAATGTGTTTAGTTTAGTTTAACCCCTATAAAAAATTAAAAATTTCGTTCCAAGTTAGAGGGAATTGTTCCGCACATTGAACCAGGTGGGTTTCTTCTAAATGCGCAAGCCTGTAGCCCAGTTTAAAAAAAAAATGAGGAGCTCAAATCAAAAAATAAAGCGCGCATATTCTCTACATATTTCCGTGTAGTTATATTAAAAGTAAAATTTGGGAGCACAAAATCATGAAGCATAGATGCTCATTTTCTAAAGGCCTGTCACTGTAACAAACCATTTGCTTTCAAAGGGTATTTAATTAGTTTGACCTCTTTTAGTTCTTAATGTTATTCTATTCAATTATTCAGTTTTGCTGTATTTCTATAACTTCGCCCTTAAATCATGCACTGTCAAAAATGCCCGTCTCTGTCCAAGGTGCTGAACTCGTAGGTGGTCGCCCATAGGCCAAAAATAATTTTCTGACGAAATATTGATTTTTCTTTCTCTCAATTTCGTTAGCCTGTTCTAGCCTGACCCTAATTAATCTCCTAATGATTTTACGGGAAGTATGGTGGCAACCGGTGTTAGAAGGTGAGGTAGTATCTGGATGTAAATCAGGGTCAAAGGGAGATTAAATTTCATTTTTCTGAATATATATATATTTTTTTCTTTTTTTTTAAGTGTCCTAGACACCACACGTGCACATTCAGACGCAGGATCGCTGATATTATCAGTTAAATTTACCATTTATGTTCTACTACTTGCTCCTAAACTGCACATTTCAAACACTGAAAGACATTTCGGGCCGAAATTTCCTTCAAAACAGAAGCCGATTTCCTGTCGCATTTATAGTGCATATCACATGCCATATTTTTGAGTCATTTTCATATTTCAATATTTGTATATGTGTGATGACTATCTTTTATTTTGGCATATTTTATAGTATTTCTATTATTACAGCGACTCGAGCCGCTTCTGTTAAAGGTTCCTGCAATGTTCTATAAACCAACAACAAGTCAGCATTTTGTTTATAGACCTTTGGACTGTTTTTATTCTCTAGCCTTGTCACGCATCTGCGGGATCTCCGGAAAACACAACTCAATACTGAGAAAAAAGTGTCCAGGGCAGAAAACCACCACGAACCTGCAAGCCCCACATAGCATAGCCTTTTTGGTGTGAAGAGAAAACATATCGGCCTTGAAATCATTTTACAATAACCGTTTAAAGCGACGGGAGCCTTATGCTTAATCCCACTACGCCATGCTGTGTGCAAAACAAAGCTCGCAGATTCTGCATCATGGAGGCGAGGACACAGGCATTTTGAGTATTTAATGTATAGCTCTTTATACCTCTGCGCAGATTTGGCATTTATATGATTTTCATTAGCTCAATGAAAATTCCTATTAGCTCACTTTTTTCCTTTTTTCCCTTTTTTTTGAAAGAGTAAAAACAGATAACCTCGAGGAAATATCCACATCTATGTAGCTTCGACTTGAAGCTTAAAACACACCCGAAAGAAAGTAATGTGCACAGTGAACACAGAGAAACATACCGGCAAAGACACAGCCTGGGCTGGCTTTGTGTCTCCTCAGTGACGAGGTAATTCATACAGAAAGGATAGAAGAAAGTGGGGAAATTATTATGAAAGGATGGCCCGTGTCTCGGACTTTTAAATGGGAAAGCATTTTAAATATCCGGAGATAAGTGGTGGGTGGATGAAGCCGAGCGGGATGGCTTTGGAGGGAGAAGTGGTGCTGAAAGGAAAGCAGCACGATTCTTGGCAACGACAGGGCGTTCGCCGTCCAGCGTGTGTGTGTGTGTGTGTGTGTGCGTGTGTGTGTGTGTGTGTGTGTGTGTGTGTGTGTGTGTGTGTGAGAGAGAGAGAGAGAGAGAGACAGAGACAGAGAGAGACAGAGAACACCTCGTGTATTCAAGAGGTCTTCTTCATATCTTATTATCTGTTGCCACCACTCTCAACTCTTCACCACATGGAGTCTCATCGCTTCGGTCATTTCACACAGCAGGTGAAACAGATTTTTAGACTGTTTTAGCAGGGCTGTTGTTTAGAAGAAGGAAAAGGGGACAGGAAGAAGAAGAAGAAGCAGAAGAAGACGAAGAAGAAGAAGTGCACTCTGACTCCGGTTGTCAAGTGATTTGTGTTAATTAAACGTGAAGTAAACACTCAATCTGAACGACTAATAGTCTGCAGGTTAAGGTGTAGGTGTAATTGCCCTGAGTCAGCGGAGGACTGTGTGTATGATATATATATATATATATTTTTTTTTTAAACTCAGATATATTCTGCGTTGCTTTTATTCCTGAAATAATCCCGGTTTAAATCCAGGATGCCTGCTGGCTCTGCAGGGGGCTGAGTGGCAGGATCTTTATCCAATCTTTTAATCTGTCTCGATTTATAAAATTAAAGAGCATAAGCCTACCAATATAGAGTATCTTTTCCTTTAGTCGGGTTTAAATAATTCACTGAACAGGCTGGAAGTCTTAAATGACCGTTGTCATATCATATGTCATATTTATTTACATTTTCAGTTGGGAAGGAGTAATGTGGAAAATAACCCTCAATGTTATTCTTTGTGTTTACTAGTTATTTTTTTAAATCCAGTCTTAAATATTTGTCTTTAAATATGTATTTTAACAACAAGGACCAATCCAGTAATTTTCGCGCAACAGTATCCTGTTTTGTTGTGGATTATTATTTTTTGATGTTACCCTATTAGACCCGGTCCATCTGTACAATTGTACTAACTGGCATATTAAATAATTAGGTCAGAGCAGAAATGTATCCGTTTACACTTCGATCTTGATTGCAGGAACAGATTATGAAAAAGGCTTGGCACAGATTAACAGGAGAACAGATGTAAGGCATTTCTCGCCTTTGATGCTAGAAGGCAGAAAATATAATAAGACGGCAATAATTAACTTACAGTATAAATATTTGCCCTCATCCTTAATAATAATAATAATAATAATAATAATACAAAATATCGTGTTTTGTCCTTGCAACAGAGCAATAAATGTAATAAATAAAAGTGTTTGAGCTATTTCATTTGACCCAGTGATGAGTGTCAGTCAAAGTCAGTCTGTATTTGTCTGATGGGTGATGACAACTGCGTCTGATCTCTTGACCATGCAGGCTCTTTTACAAATTAACAGCTGGGAGGCTCAGTGTGAGCCCAGCAACCTGACGGGGGAAGTTAAAGGCCAAACTAGAGAATCACAAATGCTGCTTGACACCAGAAATGATCTTTCGTTTAGAATGGGTGAAAATATGATGGTTTGCGCGACTACTGGCAGCCTAATGCAGGATACATCTTAGCTGTGTGAGGCTGCGTAGCTTAATTGGACTTGCTTGGCTTTGAGGCCGTGAAGCAGAATCATCTAAGAGGCGCTTTCGCACCGTGAAATATAGGCTAAGCGTGGCACATTAGTGGTGTACGTGACAAACTAAGACTCCCCAGTCTCGGTCGAGTTGCTGGAACTAAGCCCCTCTCCCCACAGCAAAATCCCCGCAGCACCGGTTGCACTCGCCAACCAGTTTCCAGACTGATCATGAACAGAAGAAGGAGAACAGGAAAATGTCTTACGCTGCAGTGGCACTCCGAGAATCTCCGGTAAACTCTTCACAGGACTCTCTGTCGGTAGGACCGCCGCACTTTGCATCATCGTGATCCAAACCGGGAGACAAACGCACACACATACACCCGCAAAACGGTGGGCGCACTCCCCAGTCCTGTCTTGTGGAGAAAAAAAAATAATGATGCTGATGTTGTTCGGCCTTTTTGCACTTCGGAGAGTGATGTCTGTCGTTGTCCCGTCTAGCCTCTATTCCTGTTATTTCCCTATTCCCAGAATGATGTCCGTGCTGTGCCGCGCAGTGTTGAGCTGTTTTGGAGTGGCTCAGACAGGCTGCTTGGTCCATTCAGCGCTGCAGGGGCGGCGGGGCCTGACGTCACCGCGGCAGAGGCTGACCGGGAGCCAATAGGAGAGCAGGAAGAGGAGGCCCCCGAGGCGGAAAGCATCCTCAATAGGTGTACAAGGAAGAAGGAGAAAGGAGAGGATCAGGGGAGTCTTACATGCTATATGAAAAAGTCTCTGGAGAGGCGGGACCTTGCTCCTGTGGAGACCATAAATAGCTCACTGCAGTGGCTTCCGGAGGGTCTCAGGGTAAGCAGGGTTCCTTAAGGAGAAGGGACCGATGTAGCCAGGAAAATGAGCATCAGTTACATGTCATTTTACTTTAGAAATGATTCACGAAGCAATAAAGACAGAAAGAATGTTCCCTGCGGATTATCCGGACTCCAGTGTTACATCTGTGACCAAATGCAATGTAAAAATGAACTTTTATAGAATATCTGCATTTACTTCTGAAATTAGTAAATTCATTTTTCTTCATTTTTATTATTTAGGGAGGAGACTGATTGGCCTTGTAAAAGATGCATGTAGGGACCATCACACATGAAAAGTCTCCCTCTTATGAAAAGATGCAATCTGAGCTCTTACTACAGCTACGAGAGCAAAATTAAAAAATGAAAAATAAATGAAGTCACACCATAGAAGGAATATTATTGAGCAGGTCCGAGTCACATTCACCGTCACCTGTAGCCTTTCCCCCGGCAGTGGCAGCACCCTCGCAGCTGCTCTCAGTGACAGGTAGGATTAGGAGTCTGGGCGCAGTCCTCCTGACACTGTTCATTTCAAACCCCATCGTCTGAGACTGCTCTCCCGGATAAGATATTCCCTCTGGAGGACCGCTAGTTCAGGCTAGATGAACTCAATCTTCGCTTCCAATTTACTTCAAGCGTGGAAAGAAAAGCGCACAGAGGCGCTGTGCCGCCGCGGTCCGCCTCCAAACCAGCGCTGGCTGTTCGTCTGGAGGTCCCAGGTGAATGTCTGCAGCTCACACATACCCCATGTACAACTACAACAAAGCCAGTGTTTTTTATATATTAAAAAAACAATGAACGGGGTTATGCATTATTTTATTTACCACTGTGTTATTTAATTGGGTTTTAGTAGTTCAAGTGGTGTATCAATTCTACGCAGTAGTGTTCTGTGAAGTGGCACAGTATTTTATACTGGTAATACCTAAAAACTATTTAGATGAATATTTTATTTAATTCTGCAAATAGCACTAAAAATGGGGGACGAGCTGAAAACTGATTTTTGCTTATTTTGTTTTCTCGTATTTCCCTCTTTCCCCCCCTATAAACTGCTTCCAGCTCTGTTTATTATTTTTTGCCAGCTGTGGTGTTTGGACCCACAGTCCTATTCGCCTGTATGCGTAGCGTTTCCAGATATAATTTAGTAAAATGAAAATGGACATCAAGCTGATTAAAAGGCAGGCTGGGATATTACTGGAATTTTATCCATCCATTCATCCATCCATCCATCCATCCATCCATCCATCCATCCATCCATCCATCAGTAGCGTGCGCGTGTGGCAAGGGAATCATATGGTCTCACTTTATTTTCATTATACACTTTTCCCCTCAAGATCATTCAATTTATTCGACTATTCAATTACTCTGATTGTTGGTATCGAGGCCCTTTAGCTGTCCTAGAAAACAATGCAGATAAAATGCTCTTAAACTGTCAGCAAAGGGCAACACAATTAGAATAATTGACGGATGCAAATGCCGTAAGAGAAAAGATACGAGCGCGCACATCTGGTTTAGTGGGACAGTAAATGATGAGGTGCGTTTTTCATCTTTAGATGAGATGGCAAGGAAACGTGGCTATTAGTCGACTGAATGATGTGCAAAACAATCCCATTTGGTAATCGTTTGGCATTTTGCAGAAATATTCATGCTGCACACAACGGCAAAAATAATAATAATTGAAGTGTGAAATGACAAAAAAGATACATTTTATTATCTAAGGGAAATAAAACCGTTTCAGCCCTGTTCAGTTTGTACTGGCTGTCAAATTCTGTTTTAATTCATAAACAGTGGGTTTTTAACGCAAATCAAGATTTTTTTTTTTCATTTTTATAATGCATATTTCTAAAGAGGCTGTTGTGTTTGTCTGTATGAAGGTAATCTGTAGAGGAAGCAGCTCTCGGACAATAACTCAAACAGAGGGCGGCTCCTTTGCCACCGCAGTTGACCCAAGCACCTCTAATTAGATCTAATATTTCAGTGGACGAGTTCATTGTCACCAAAGCGCAAATCTGCGAGTCACAGATCCATCTTAGTGAGATCCGGGAGCCAGAAATACAGAAACACACCTGTCCCACCTGAGCAGGCTTTTGTGGAGTGTGAGGCCTGGTTCATAATGAGAAAAAAAAACAGAAGAGATTCATTTGAATTTTTTTATGCGTTTAAATGCATTATTTAGGTGTCAGTCTTTTGGACAAGTGCTCCCAGCTTTGCAAAGCTCACTCAAACCGAGCTGAGCTGAGCGCATTACCAAATTTACATTGCAAGCTTACAACAGTGAGAATATGTTAAGACTGCAAAATCAATCTGTGCACGAATGGCTGCAAAACAGTGGTTAAAGCGATCTAAACAACCCGCCTCATGTCCCAGTGCGAGATGCTTACTTTAGAAGTGTGTGAATGTATCCTATCCTTCTAGGACGAATCACTGGCCAGTGCATGGCGCAGACCTACCTGCCGGTCTGTCTCCTCTCTGCGCACCCTCCTCCTCCTCCTCTTCCTCTTCTTCTCCTCCTCCATACGGCCGAGGTTTGCTTCAGCGGGGTGAGCAGGCAAACTGCAGCAGTCAATCCACACTTTCTCCGGCGTCCAGCGACTAAACGACATTAGGTAGCAATGGCACCGTGTCCCTAAGCATTTGGGCAGGAAAGCAGGAAAGGAGCAGGGAGAGGGAGAGAGGCAGAAAGCGAGGGGGAAACCTTAGGAGAGAGCTCGGAGGAGAAAATTAAATTGCACTTGGGGGGCAAATTCTATTAGGGAATAGTTATTGTCTCCTGACAGCTCCTGTCCATTTGGGTAATTAGTAGAAGAGATTGGTTGGACAAACGAAATCTATTCCCGTCAGAAATGATATTTTCCAATTCCCTGATTGAACCTGACCCTGTCGTGCTAAGACGAGGCGGTAATAGGCTCATTTGACTCGAATAACTACAACAGTTAAGCCAAGCCTGTCTGAAGAAAGATTTGATTTAGATTTTGCAACCTGATGTGATTTGTTCAATTTTCACGACACCCTGGTAGGACTTACGGTTTTAATTGCAATATTAGGAGATAGCATAGGGTCATGTCTATACAAATTTAAGTCACATACACGCGTGTTTATGACAAAATAAAGCACGGGGGGGGGGGGGTCTTTAGGATCCCTCAACCTATAAAGCCATTTTCAGGGCTGGTTTCCAAGTTTCTTTATA
>VUQK01040373.1:33661-44600 GCA_015106715.1 Bujurquina vittata
AGTGGGCATGAATGTAATGAGGCTGGCATGTGTTTCTTTCATTTCCATTTCTGAGGCTGGACAGACATGAGAAGTGCTGATATGTGTGACCTGCCCTCTCCTCCTCCTCCTTACCCTCTCTCTTACTTTTCTGCAATACGCACTCAGACTTGCATTTGTTTCTTTCTTCTTTTTCTTTTTTGCTAGACTTCTTTCCACACCTTTCCTTAAGTTTTTTTTTCTTCACTTAATCTTTCTGTACTCCCTCCGTATTTCTTATTTCTCATTTCTCATCCGGTCCTCATCTCTCCAGCGCACTCCGTTTCTCTCTCTCTCTATCCTATCCTCCGCCCACTTCTGCTCTTTCTTCATCTGTTCTCTCCCAGTTATTTTCTCTCCCTCTTCCTCACCTTCTTACCTCTTCTTTCTGCCCCCTGTTCTCCATTCTCTCTCCATTTGTTCTTTTCCTCCTCCTGCAAATATCTTTCCTTTCTTCTCCTTCTCTATGTCTTCTCCTCTTATCACTTCTCCTCTTCCTCCCTGCTTCATCCCTCACTCTTCCCTCTGGTGTTAATGGAAGGGGGATTTGCAGACTTCTCAGTTTTTTAGTTAAAAGGTTAAGGTCCACAGAACAACATCAGCATAATTACTATCAGTCAGATTTCATTAGGATTCATCAGCTAAGAGCTTTCCCTTCCCGCAGTGATCGTTCAATTCATTTCATCGCTGAATTAGCGTGTTTGTGCTCTTTTTAAGTTTTCTATTTCTTCATGCAAATGAGTAAGGCATTTTTTTTTCTGTCTCTGCAACTTTGCTACTTCCTCTCTATATCAACTTTGTCTCTTTAAAAGAAAGAAGGACCTGCTGAAGAGATTCATTTATTTCTAGGCTAGTTTCTAGTTTCCCCACACATAGCAAAGTATTAATCACATTAATCTTCAGGCAGTTGATCTAATAACCAGACTATATCCACTACAGGACAATTTTCAACATGTCAAACATAAAACAACAGAAACTTCAGTCTTCACTTCCTGTTTGGTCTTGCTTTCACTCAGTCTTTAGATTTAGGCATCAGTACTACATGGCTAGATGTAGGAAAAGGTTGTGGTCAAGGCTACAATATTACAAAATTAACCCTGTATGGTGAAAAAACGTCCTTAATGTTATCCGGTGAATTAAACTATTATACCGAGAGCTATGACCAAGTCCCCACATGTGATGAGCTGTGAGAGAGACCAGTGTGTCACGGTATTGAAGCCAAAGAACACCTTATGAGCTGACTGGGAGCATAGACAGTTTAAAACACTGACCTAGCTTCCAGGTCGGAAAAATTAAGCCACTGAGGGAGTGCCTAAAAACCTGCCTTTTTCTGCAGGCCACCAGATGGCGATGATTTTGGTCCTATAAAAGTCTGTAAACACTTTCTAGCTGAGTATATGGGTTCAATCACTCATTTTAAGAATAGAGGATTATCTGTGGTATGAAACTACACGCTGATTGGCTAATGAGTTTATCATTAGCCAATGAGGGTGGAGTTTCACAGTCAGACACATCCATTTTTTTTGCAATAAAGATGGCGACAGTTGAAAAGTTCAGGTCGAGGTTTGATCACGGGGCTTCAGAAACCAATAAGTGATGTGATCACATTACCTGTGTCCATCTTTATACCGTCTATAACTGGGAGCAAGCAAGTTAGCTTAACAAGCCATTAATATTGACATGTTAGGTTGCAGCTAACCTTCCCAGTTGTCACTACTGCTTATAGTTTCCATCACCACCATTTTCAATTGAATATGAACATTCTTCCAACCATTAACCTGCTTTGTTAGCGTGAGGTCCAAAGCTCTACAGCCGGGAGTTTGTGTCTTCTCTTTTACGACTTTCCTGGCGATAATGCCTGGAAAATCACACTTCAGGAGATCAGAGACAGAGCAGCTTATTTTTTTTTGCCAGATCACTATAGTAATTAGCCACCTTTCTTCCTTCTGTTATGGAAATATGACTCAATTATGAGCTGAAGCAAGACTGAAGCAGGACTTTGGGCATGGCGTCCATTATCCGACATGCAAATTTGTCAGTACTGTGACCTTTAACAAATTGAATGCATAAATATCTAAAGGACACCATGTATGCAAAGGTACTAAAAGGAAAACAAAAGAGTGCTTTAAAAATAATACCAAGAATACCCTTTATAGTTTCAGTGGCCGTACCATAAATAGCAGAACTGTTTCTGTGGCTGAAGAAAGTGTAAAACTTTTGCTGATGGTAGCAGGCATTTGTAATAAAAAGCAACAAAAGTGACTTTGGAGATATTTTCTCTGTCATTTTTTTTCTGAAAATGTTAAATTCAAATGAGTTTTGTATGGTTTGTCAAGTTTTTAATATTGTTTGTGTTAATATATTTATTATTTTGTGAGATTTAATGTTTTTTTCAGCATTTAATTTTCTCAAGATTTTGTTAATTATAACAATATTTATTTGCTTTTTCTTTCTGACACTTAAATATTCTTTTTTTTTTTTACATTTGTAAGAGTGTTCCTCTTATGTTTTTTAATCTTTACTTTTCTTAATTGCTAATAGAATCACCAGACCTGCAGCAGCAGTTTTGTCCTAGCTTAGCATTCTCATTAACTCGTAATTCATTAAAACAGCAGTAAACAAAAGCAGGACAGAAAAAGATGCGCTTCTGCAAGTTTATATAAGCATAACTGTATGCACATGCGTGCCTGTGTTTATGTGTGTGTGTGGATTCCTGGTATTGGTAGATGTATGTGGAGGGATAATAGCTGCACAAGTCTTACAAAGCGATTAGTTGCGAACCAATTAGGAGAGCGTAGTGAAGTGGGGGAGAGAATTGTTTTCGGCCTGATGCTCATTGTTTTAATTTGTAACTTTTCATCAGTTTGGGCTCAAAGAAAGAACAAGCCGATTAGAAAACAAAGACAAACAACATTTCAGCCTGATAATGCTGTTTTGATTTATTCTTCTCTCTCTTCTTGTTTGTCTCTCTCCTTTACTCACTTTTTTTACCGTACATCACAAGTCCCTACCCTCTTTTTCTCACTCTTAAACCAATGAAACAAAAATGACTCAACAACAATCTCTGTTTTTTTTTCTTTCTCACTTTCTCTCTTTTGTTCTTTATATTCCATTGTTCTTTAATTTGATTTAGGTACTTTTTTCAATTTCAATTGCAGACTTTTCCTAATTTTTCCCTCCTCAATGTTCTTTTCTCTGTTGCTGTTTTCTTATCAGGGGAGCTCTCAGTTAAGTGCCAGGACAGCCCCAGAGCAGAGCCAAGCCTCAGTGAGAAAGCCCACCTTGAGGACCGGGACGGTCAGGGTAGGTTAACATGCAGTGAAAGAAGTCACATATGGTGCCACAGCATTTTCACCATCATCTATCTATCACTGGAGACATTTAGACCTGGCGTTTGTGTGACTACTGTATAGATTTGGCAGTATTGCTGTCACTGCCTACCAGAAATAATGTTTTGGTATAAAAATATGTTTGGGTCTATAGCCAATTTCTTGGTCCCATAATGTCTTGGAGGGTAACATTTTGTATACACTGTTTAATTGTTTTACAGTTCGGTTTTTGCTGTCGCACTGTGACCAGTTTTGATCGGGCAGATGGTATCAGGGTTTCAACCTATTTTGTCGGATAGATATTTCACCGCTTAGAGGGACATTTGGACACCAGCACAGTCTCCTCAGTGTAAACCCTGCTAATTCCAGTCAGTGAAGTGCTCCGCTTCACCACGTTTATCATAGTGGTGCCTTATGTGTAGTTTATAGTTGCAAAGGTCAGTTTTAGGTTAAGTGCTATTTCACGTCAAACGCTAAGATGGCCTTCCTCTTGGTAAAGTAACAATAAGCCAGTAACGCATGTCGCACAGAGCTCGCTGCACGCTGTTGTGTCAGTACTGGCTAAGTAAACATGATTACATTATCAAGACTATATTAAGCTTGTGCTTTAGTTTATATTTTATGTCATTATTTATCAAAAGTAGACATTTCACTTACTGTGGAGACAACTTGGATTGCCGGCTTGATCATTAATCATCTCAGTTAGCTTTCATTTGTTTGCTTTTCTCGAACACTGGTCCAGACAATAATCCTGTTTTATTGTCTCTAACATAAATGGTGCAAATTAAAACACTGGAATAGTCGCCTCACATGCATCATAAAGTCCTTTTAATTACTGTATATTTTATAATGACTGTGGCTATATTGCATTGTGGAGGGTGCACACAGTGAATTAGTTTTGCTTTTATCTTACTTTTTTTTTTATCAAATCAAACCAGGAAGCTGCAGAACAAGAACAAAAGCCATCACTGACACAACCTGTGTGTGTGTGTTCATGTGTGTGTATGCATGTATGAGATGTGGCCGCCCTATGGGTGCCTCCAGGGCTAAGCAAAACCTACTGCCCCCATACTCTAAACACACAAACATGCACAAACACACACACCCCTGAGGGCAGGGCATAAGAGTCCAGGTAGATGCTCTGACAGCCCAACAGCTGCAGGTTAGACAGACATGTTGTACACACACACACACACACACACAAATGTGCATTCCCAGACACATCAGAGGACAAACCCACACACACACTTGCACACAACAAGCTCAAAATCAAGCTCACTGAGCACACACACACACTGCATGTTACACCATGACAAAAGGACACACAAACACTTACATACACACATCATACCAACGCTGTGTACAGCTGGTCCTGACCCCCATGGCGTGGCCCAGTCTAGCCCACCTGTTCACTCACGCACACACACACACACCTACACGCACACACTGTACACACAGACACAGGTGCAATTAAAGCAATCCTGAATGCGGCTCATGATGTGCTCTGTGACCCAGACAGCAGAAGGTCTGCAGCAAAACACACAGGAGCGTGTGTGTGTGTGTGTGTGCGTTTGAGAGTGTGTTCGGGCTTCATCACTGACTCATGTTTGGAAAGTTTCATCACAAAGAAGACCGGATGAAGCTGAATATCACTATACACATTAGGTGCTGTGTGTGAGCATAGAACAGAATGGAAAACACAGGAGATGACAGAGGCCGCTGCTGAATGTATAAAACATAAAATAATTCAATAAAAATCATTTAATTAAAGCAAGAACTTTAAAAAAAAAGCTTAATATATTCAGCATTTAATAGATTCACAATAAAAAATATATAAGAACCAATGTAGAAAAAATTCAAATGTAGAAAAGCAGTTGATCAGAAAGAGCAGATTCTAGAGAAGGTCTCATTTAGAATGCATATTAAAGCTTTAAAATGCACAGTAATACTTGTGTCTCAGCTGGCTGAAGTATTCTTGATTAAATTTTACTCAAGATGAAAAAAGGCATTTGTTGAGGATTTTTCAGAGCTGGATTAATTTCCGTTACCTATTGTGAATATTTGGTTTAGATGGACAGTGTATCTCAGACTAAGTACAGTAAAGAGTTTGGCTTTTTTTGACTGTAAATATGATCAAAAAGTTCAAGAGCTCCTCTTCCTACTGCAAGAGAGTGACTAACGTGTTGTGTTCATCAGGTTTGCTCCAACAAACTTACTCTTTCTCTCTATCCATTCATCCAGAGACCAGCCGTCTCGGGGACAGCAACCTCCAGGATCCAGCAGTAAGGGAGCTCCGGCCGTCTTTTCAGCAGTGAATTGATCGTTCCTCTGGGTCTCATCGCTCCGGATTGCCGCTCTCTGTTCCTGGAGCTTTTCACATTCATGATCTCTCACTTCCTACTGTTGTAATTGAAGATGGACTCATCTAATCATTTCAGGGTGACGTTCAAATGGATTATCAGCTGATTCTTTGTCAGACTCTTTACGTCTTATTTCAGGGTTGAGCTTGTGATTATGCAGCAGCTTTGGGGTTTGGCTGAAATTATGAGATAATCTGAGCAAAAGAGAAAGACGTTGTAGTAAAATTATGTTAAACTATTTACAAATGGTTTCAAGGTGATTAAGGGCAGGAAGATATTACATGTGAGCCATGACTCATATAATTTAATGTTGGATCTGTTACATAAGTCTGGGCTAAAGAGGAAAATACACTGAACAACACAGACTAGCTTTACTGTCTAAATGCTGGCAGCTCAAAATCAGCCTCATCTTCATTTTGTTATGGTCCCTAGATCTTAAAAGGACTATTTAAAACAATTTAGCATTGCTACTTGAGCTTTTAAACTTTGTGTTTAAAACGGTGCCGTAAATATGACTAATGTGAGGTGTTCAAATGAGCTGAAATTTACTGTTTCCTTTCTTTTTTGAATTCCCTTTTTTGGGACAGTTTGTTTTGTTTACCAGAGGCTGGTTTCTTCACAAAAGACAACATATCTGACTAATACACAGTGGCAATCTGGATCAGTTTTTACTGCTAAGTTCAGCTGTTAGACTCAAATAAAATGTAACATGTTTGAAGATATGAAAGAAGAGAAAAAAAAAGGCAAGGGGCATAAAGACTGAAGACAAGGTGACTGAGGGAAACTAAACTGTCTGATCAAATGTTTCATGTTTTTAATTTCTAATTCAGACAAACTGGAGCTCTGAGTTTGTCTGTTTGTTTGATTTTTCATTTTCTGTTTTTCATCACCTCTGAAAGCCTCTGTTTCTGTAATATTCTGGAGCTACCTCAGTATTGTTCTGACACCATGCATCTTATCTTCACCCAGTCTGCATCTTGCTGTGAGTCGGTTCTTTTACACTGCAGCTGTAAACACTGTTTTCTTACCGCACACTGCTCAAATCACATGCCGTGTTTCAGCACAGGTAGCATGTCACTTCCTAAAAAAAACTCCTACTCTGTGTTTCTAGATTATGTAAGTATTCATAATCTGCTACTGTCACTTGGTCAATCTCTTTAGGTCTGCTCGCGGTGGTTGTGGTAGAAACACGTCATTGTGGTAGAAACAGCACTAAAACTATAGACTGTGAATTATGGTGTAAGTCGGCGCACAAAATAATATTGGATAACAAAGCCATGCTTCTATAATCAAATAAAGTAATCAAAACTTATTTAAGCTATCATGAAGTAAGATTTAAAGGGTGGGAAGAACCCTAGCCGTGATTTACAGATACATGTCACTGATGAGAGAAAAAAATGAAAGAAATAATGTCGCTGTTAGTAAAAATGACAAATATTAACCACACTAAAAACACCCTTTTGGAATTAATTCGCTTTGTTAAACTCTTTTACGATTAACAGACAAAGGCCTCACAGTCATATTACGCTAGTATAGACAGAAGTGTATTTGGACTGAAAGTGATTACCAGGGGTGTGTGTGACTAACTGAAGTGTTACCTTTACTAGTTAGCTCCAGAAATACCAGTGACTTAAAGTAATTATTCATATTTTAGTATAAAGATCCAATTCAATTTTATTTATATAGCTCCAAATCACAACAGTCACCTCAAGGCGCTTTGCATTGTAAGGTAAAGAGTATACAATAATATAGAGAAAACCCAACAATCAGCATTTGGTAACAGCCAGCGTAGCATAACTATTAGCTTAGTAAACTGTTAGTTCTGTGCAGTCGCCAACTGGTGCTGCAGCAGCAGAGGACAGCGGCACCCTGCTCTCCGGGCGGTTGGATGCAGACTTTTATTAGAGTGAACTGGCATCTAACCAAGCAGAGCAATACGTAACCACATTCTGCATTCCGCTCATTCTCTGTGGACTTTAACCTAAAAGGAAAGAAGGCTCTTGCTGCCGTAGAGTCTGCTCGTGCTAGCGCTGGTAAAGTTAGCCACACTTGGCAAGAATATGATTAACTTTTTAAAATACATGTTTGTATGAGACTGGTCCACTAGTCTGGCTAATTTTCTCTGTTTAATTGACTAGTAAAATAGTCACAAGGAACATCACTTATCACTACCTACAACACAGTCGCATCCTTCTTGTTGATTTGTAGGGGTCATTTGGAGTCGTCTTTTTGTAACATTGCTAAATCTCAAGACCCGACCCCACAAGTTCAGCAATGGGCAACGTTGTTTCTTTTTTCAAATGCCTAATACTCTTACTCTTCGGGTAATTTCTCTGAATGTGAAGCGCTTGCTCCTGATTTGATGTACAAAAGCTGAAGGATTGGTTTGGGGTACTTACTGACCAGTTAGTTCTTTGTGGAAATTACGAAATGACAGAATAGGAGTAAAGTTGTCTTTGTTTTGATTCCAGCTGATTACGACTCAGATCTCAAGGTTTTTGGAACTGAGGATTCAAATAATAATGTTTTTGGGAAAGAGTTGCAGCTAGAATGCAGCTCCAGGTCCCGCCAAGTCAAGTAATTCTGCTGTCCAAAGGCTCTTTCAAATTTATGTGAAGTACTGCTTTATTAGGTCAAACTTTTAAAGAAGGGAAGTTCCTTGAAAATTGTCCTACTTTACAGACCCATTGAACATACTCTTAGCCATGTCTTGTAGGGTAAATTTGTGATGATACTATGGTGAATCCTCAGTTTGAGGAAGCACATGTTCAGCCTGTCTTTTTCAGAACCAATGTCTCCTTTCAAAGTGCTGCTTGATTAGCAAACCAAATACCCCCCCCCCCCACACACACACACACAGACACAAAATTGTCTGCAAGCACTCATTTATTCAGTGACAGTTCATATTTACCACTTTGTCAGCTATTTAAGAGCAGCTATAAGGTGGTAAAGTCCATCGAAATACATGTGGAATAAAATCTTTCCCCTGCCTGCTCGGACCAGTGTTTGCAAATTTGCAAACTGAACCAGGTCTCCAAAAGCAAAAAAAAAACAAGCAAAAATAAATTAAATATAAAACAAAATGGTATTCTATCTATGCAACACAACCAAAGTTGGTGAAAGCTGAAGTGGTGTTGTGTAGGCATTAAGGTTTGACAACCGTTGGTGGGGCGTGTGTTGTATTAATACTGCTGTATGTATTTACACAAATATTCAACCATGTATCATTTTTATTTTTTACCTCCTGGATGACTCCTGAGATGATGATTAGCAGTGACGCTGGAGTTTGGGATTGGTGCCGAGACAGGCGCGCACGTGTGTGTGTGTGTGTGTGTAGTACAATATAGGATTTCAAATCTTTAAAGTATAATTGTGTGCCTTGCTCCACTTTTACTTCTCCCACCCCCCCCTTTTTTTCAAATAAATACACTGCTTTCCCAGGTAGAAAACATGTGACATGCAAGAAAAAAACAAAACAAATAAAAAACAAAAACAAAACAACAGCAAGGTTCACATTGAGCTTGTGTATATATGTAAAGGTGTAAAACCTTGGTGTAAAATGCAAGAAGGAGGAATGCTTGGAGTCTGTGTTTTTCTCTTTATGTGATCTGTGATGTGAAATATCTTTATTATTAGTACTGCCATAAAGAGCTTGAGTGCATGGTTCCTGCTAACTAAAGCCAACTGTGGAAAAATAAACTTAATTTATTGGAAAACAATTTTGTGCTGTACTTTGGTCATTTTCTTGTATCTCTCATTTTGGATTGAAAATCAAACTGTATCTCGTACATAAATAAAGGAGACTAATTACTGGAGATCATGTGATGTGATCTAAATGCTTCAGAACAGCCTCATAGCTCCTATGATGAGAAAACACATACAAGAGTGCCCACTGAACAATGTTAATAATGATCTGAAACCGACAACTGAAGAAGTGCTTGAAGAACACTGACAATATGCTGTAAAGGGGAATTTTGGTTACAGTTTTTATGCTTAAATCATCCTTTGCTTAGAGGTGCTTAAGACTGCAGCCCTGCTTCCTGGTCTCAGCCCCAGAAGAAGGTTTCCCCTTTTTCTATCAAGTCCACATTATTTTTTTTTTTGCATCTAGACATGTTACTCCTGGTCCAATTGGGAAGGAGTCTGACACTGTTTTGGCAAAGACACATTAACTTTAGTGACCTCTAAGTGATGCAACCAGATGTCTTTACTGCTGACATGAATTATTATTTTACAAACTCTATGTTTATCCTTAGCCAGCAGTTTCATATTCCCTTCAATGTTGCTTGCTCTTGGCTCTGGAAGACAATCAACAATGGCTGCTGGTGTCTCTCGCTTCACGCGTCTCCAAACAGAATCACCAATAACCAGAGTTTGAACTCAACTTCTCACTCTTCACTCTCACTGGCTCAGTGACTCACAGCATTGATTGCTCACCTCTCTGTAGGAAACTGATGGAATCTGTACTTCTGACCCATCCTGGGGTCAATAGAAGTGTTGCTGTTATTGCTGCAGTTTATGGCACACCAAAATTGAGCACCCTTGATTGATCATGCTGGCAGGCATTCAGGAAACTATCGGACCCTGGATGTAAAACACACTTCGCCTAACACAACATGACAAACAAATAAAAATGGTGGCTTCTGTAGGCACATGATTTGCCAAGCACCACCTCCAAACATGCTTCGCTCATTCTCCCATAATCTCTCGTCTCTGGTTACACTGCAATAGGCTTTGGCTGCTGGGGCTTCCCATGATGCCTGATTCTTCTTCACTCACCTCTTTTCACTCCCTGTGTTTATATACCACTCTGCATTTAATCATTATTATCGTTATTATTAATCTCTAGCTCTCTTCCACAAGTGTGTCTTTTGTCCTGCCCCCCTCCCCTCAGCCCTAACCAGTCATGGCGGATGACTGCCCCTCCCCGAGCCTGGTTCTGCCAGAGATTTCTTCCTGGTAAAAAAGGTATTTGTTGCAAAGTGCTTGCTCATAGGGGGTTGTTGGATTTTTTGGGTTCTCCAGAATATTGTATACTTGCATTTACAGCATACAACAAGATGGCGGCAGACGCAGCGGCTTACGGCTCCTCCACTCGGTGCTCTCTTTTGTACTTTTTTTATTTCTTATTGGTTAGTTTTATCTCGGAAAACTACTGCTACACACACCAGGATCTTGTGGACATCGGCTACCGGCACAAGTTATCAGTATCGAGTGATTTTCACTACACTC
>VUQK01040375.1:4706-21051 GCA_015106715.1 Bujurquina vittata
ATTGTAAGGTTTTTAAAAAAAAAAAAAAAAAAAGAAGAGGGGAGATTTTTCCTCCACAGAGCAAAAATGATGGATGCTTTCGTAATGTGTAAAATGAATCAAGTGTGCATGGAGAGATAGTGAGGGAAGAGGATGACAGGGAGGGAGGAAAGGAGGGAGAGTGAGGGAGGGAGGTAAAGATAGAGACGGAGGGAGGCAAATAAGGAGAAAGATAGATAGAAGAATGAGAGCAATGAGAGATACAGAGAGAGAGAGAGATCCCTTCAGCTGTGTCAGTATGCAAAGTGGGAGGGTAAAGAAACAAATGGAGAGCAATCAAAGAAAAAAATGCTGTATGGAGGAATAGAAGAAGAGCTGACGAAGGGCAGGAGAGAAAGTGGAGGGTGAGACACAGATAGGTGAAAAGGAGCAGAACAGTGGGGACAGAACAGGGAAAGAAGGAACCTGGGCAAGAGCAGAGGGCATAAGAACAAGAAGAATTATAAGCAGTATATATATGAGTGTGGATCTCTGCATAACTTTGTGCTATTCTGACATTTTTTAAATTTCAGATTTATGCAAATCAAGAGCTATGAAGCATAAAATATGACCTTCATCTCTGTTAAAACATAAATAATAAATAAGCATTTCAAAGCAGATTGTATGCATGTGAGGGAGAAGACAGGAAGGGGCGATGATAAACATAGAACACATCAAAAAATGCAAGATATTCTCCCTAGATGAGACAGATGCACAAGTTCTAATTATTCATTTATACTCCAGTAAACAGCACACAGACGCCCTTTGCAGAAAAAAAAAATACGACAGTGCAGTGCAAGCTCCTATAAATCTATAACTGAAAACTGGAGGTGTGTGCAATATTAGCTTGCCCTCTGAGACTGGCCTGAAACAAAAACTGCAAATTAAAAAAAGAAAATGTGAGTTTAAATAGAGCAAGCTGCTGATTAGTTTCCTCATAAGCTGCAGCCTAAATGCTTGTTAGATGGACTTGAATTGTGTGCAAAGGACAAATTTATCAGCAGCAAAACATGAGGAGCCTCTGCTGGCAGACTGAGCTGGTTAACAGCTTCAGGGACGGTGAGGCAGAGTGTAAATTGTGGCAGTTTGGTGGCTGTCGCTAACAATTCATAGTTTTATTTTACAGAGGTTCTGGTATTTAGCATCTGGACATTAATAAAATATTACAAATATAAATAAAAAAATGAATAATGTGATGAAATACTTGTTTTTCAACCAAAAGAACAGGTTGCTACCTAATAAATCAAAGCAGACTTTAAGCAAGGACCTGGGCTGAGATCTAATAAACCAGCAGACATTTTGACCTGTATAAAACAGGTAGAGTAATCCTATTATTAATTTTTGAACTCCACTGCCATAATTTGGGGAAACATTTCCACATTTTTCATGTTTTGTTAGTCCAAAGCTGTAAAAAGGGTCTGTCAATCTTTTTTTTTTTAATCTGACACTAATACAAGAACAAGAGACTCCTCAAAGACATCTGGCTATAAAGATCCACATTAGCAACATTTGACCAGAAGCTAAACAACCTCATCAGCAGGCAATATCAGTCTTACACAAACTGCAGGATCATATAGACACATTTCATACAACTAGAACAACACACTAGCTCTTGGCTTTCGGATCTAACTGTAGTTTTGACTCATTTTATTACTTATTCTCATATTTACTCCTAATGTTTGCGTTTGTGCATTGTTGGTCAGTTTTAGGCTACCAAACTTTGCTATGTTACTAAATGTTCCAAAGCTCAGCTTTCTAACTTGCCATGACGTCTACCACCAGAGATTTTAGATGCGAGTGATAAATTGGAGCTTGATCATTTAGGTTGTTTAAATGGGTAAAGTTTGCAACTTGTTCCCTTTAGTTTAGTTTCCCCTCTGTTCTATTGAGATTTTCATTAATGAACAAAAGGGAGTCTGTATACAATGTCACACAAAGAAATGTTCTCATATTTGTGATATCTGTAGCTAGTATCTAAAGTTAGTAAAGCTTCAGAAGAAGAGCAGGCGAGAACTCCAAGTCTCGTGACTTCCAGTTTTATACAGGATGCTCATCAATAAATGGGGCTTTATGGAGCTGCAATAAACAAATGTGCTCTTTACTGTAGTTGAAATGCAGCCAATTTTGGTGCAATGAGTTAAACAGGCTCTCTGTTATTTCAGGAAAAAGGAAAGATCATTGTTTGGTTGGTAAGCAATTTTATAGCGACCTATGCTTATATTTCATTGTGGCCCTAGAAATTATGAGCAAAGGAGAAAGTCACATGAACTTATACAGAAAAAAAAGTATAATATGTAAACAGGAGGCTGGAAGGGGCAGATGGGTTAACAAAATACTGGATTCTGCACGAACCCTACTGGAGTTGTTTTTGTGCCTAAACTGGCAGCGGCAGGAATATACCCATGATATTCATCAAAACACATACACAACTGCTGAGGCCAGAGGACTGATTGTGCTGCAACCCACATTCGCAATGAGATGGTGCTCCACATGCTGGTTCAGAGCTTTGTGTATTGTATTTGTTTTTTACTAGCTCATTAGTTTTTTTAAAAAAAAAGAACACTTACCCCTACTTAGTGCATTTCAGTGAGACAACAGGGAGTCCTCAACATGATTGGAGGTTTAACCTGTTTCTTTATTGACATAATCCAATGAATCATGGCATTGATGCCTGTAGGGAACTTGTGGATATCGTTGAGAAGTTAGTTGCTTATGAATGGGCTGACTGTAGCAATATCTTGGAGACTGATTAGTAAATTAATAAATGCTGTGCATTCCTCCAGTCTCTACTGTTTTTTTTTTTGTTTGTTTGTTTTTTTAGCAGTCACCTGTAGTGAAATGACTTCAGCAAGTCACCTGGCAAAGCAAGCCATGTCATCGACATAACTCTTTATCAGAAAGCAACTAAGCATATTTCCTATAATTCCTATAATAACTATAGGAATTATAACAAACTATTCCTTCCATTTTATATATATGATGTAACTTCAGCTACATCCAGAGCAAAATATGTTTTAGCTGTCCAATCCTTTTAACCCAAAGCTCTTGTAGTTTATATTGTAATGCAGAGCATTTTCATGTTCCACTGACTTGTGTTTATTCATTTGAAATTAAGAGAAGTGCTGGAGAATCTTCATCTTGCTTTACAGCACTAAAAGAGAAAGGTTTCACAGTGGCAGATGGCTGAATAAGTGACATAACACTGAGAAATGTCCTCCAACATGTTACTGCTCTTCAGAAAATAGAGTACCCACATGGACCAATACTATAGGGAGAGGAAGGGGAGACTTGCTGGGTGTTATACTATTCTGCTTTATTCCATAGAGAAGAGGCTGAACATGAGCAAGAGGGTGACCTAATTTAAACTCCATTCATTACAGGCCCAGCTCTACTGTCTGCAAGTCCACACGTTTCTGTAAACAGTTATTGAATTTCCCTATATGAACAGCGAGATCAAATCATCACTGTGTTCCCAGTGGCAATATGCAAAAGTAATCTACACAAATCTGTTTATGGGAGACATTTCACAGAGAGGCTCTAATGAAAAGAGCATCGTAATGCGGGCCCTTCAAGCAAAATCATTAAGGGCAAAAAAAAGCACACACACACATGCACCTATAGCCTGTGGTTTGCATATAGACCGCTAATATCAAGCACCTCATTCTTCCATGTTTTTGTTTTTCATATTTGTTTCACTTTACATGGGCATTGGAGTTTTTGTGTAGCGGTGTGTGGGTTGCTTCCATGTGTGTCTTTGAGTATGTCTGTAGGCATGTGGGTGCATTCCCATGTCTGAGCAGGAACTCTGACACAGATACGCTGTGTTGAACATTTCTTTCCATCATCCATTCCTCTCTTCTGCCCGAGCTACAGAAGGCTTGAGGGAGGGAGGTGTAGGAAGTGGGAGGAAGAGAGCGAGGGAGGTCTGTGAACACCCATCAAAGTTTAAACAACATTTGAAAACAACTGCAGAAAACCTTCCTGGGAGATTACGTGTGTTATTTTGGTTTCTACTTTTGCTCTACACAGCCATCAGTGTTTGTGTATTATAGGTCCCATCAGACTGATGCATCTTGTATTGTAATTTACTCAGTAAATTTGCCTTTTTTTTGCATTATTCTTCAACGACATAATTCTAAGAATTAAGTATAATTCAAGTTTGTTTGTAGTCAGAGGAAAATTGAAAAG
Source organism: Bujurquina vittata (assembly GCA_015106715.1). NCBI lineage: Eukaryota > Metazoa > Chordata > Actinopteri > Cichliformes > Cichlidae > Bujurquina > Bujurquina vittata. The sequence goes on from VUQK01040375.1 coordinate 8,913, forward strand.
GGCCGAATTTTTATGAGTAGGTCAGAGTGGATCATAGTAGAGGATTTAAAAACAAAACATTATCAGTCTCTCCAGTATCCTTGCTCCTCGGACATAGCCGAAATGCCTCACCTAGGAGGCATCCAGGGGGGCATCTAAGTCAAATGCCTGACCCGTCTCATCTGACTCCTTTTAATGCGGAGGGCAACAGTTCTGCTCACAAATGGCTGAGCTCCTCACACTTGTCCCAAATGAATGGCCAGACTAAGTGCGATTCAACAGACCCCTATGACAACAATACCTAGTACCCACCCTGACCTTGTGGAGGAGCTCTTTTGTGAGCACCAGGTCTCTGGGCCTTAGCCAATGTGGCCCCTGTAAGGACCGAGACAGAACAAGCCACATAGGTCCATCCTACTCTGAGCCCCCCCACCACCAGCAAGAGTAGTCACAGAGGTCCAGTGCTTTGTGGACTGGGTGGCAGTCTGAAGCAGAGGTCTTGTCAAACCACCCCGCAGCTGCTAAAACTGGCTATAACGTTTCCATATGGATAGATTGATATTTTTGAGTAAACAGAGTTATTTAACTTAGTAAAAATAGGAAATATCTGCAGCTTCACTATCGATTACAAATTTGGAGCTCATATATAATGTTTAATCCATCTTTACCACACAGACAAGAAACCAAATCTCTGTATAATCCGCAGGCACAACCAGTTTGCCTTAATATCTGTAAAGGTCAAAGCAACTTCAAGTTGATGGCTTCTAATTAGCATCGAGGAACATCCTGCACAAGTCACCTTGGAATTTTAATTTGCATAAAATTATTTCTAAAGCACTGATAAATTAAAGCTGCTGGAAGGTAATGGAGGGTTATGGCAGGCCAAATGTCATTCTGTCGCAAGTCATCTTCACACATGCTCTTTACTCAGGGTACTCCCATTGTGGATTCATTAGCATGTTTGCTGCAGTGGCTCGCAGAAGTTCTCACATTTTGAATTTCACACAGCAACTCTTTCTCACAGCCACTGAAAATAAATTTCTTCTCAGGAGCCCTGGCACCTTCTGAATCCAGTCACAGGTGATTTTTCAGGTCAGATAAGACTCAGTGTGTCGCCTGTTGGCCACACTTAGAGGACTGCTCGCCAGATGGTCCACACCATACCCTTTCAATCACTGTCCTTATTGTTGTTCAAGGTTTACACCTATAAAACCTCTGCCTATGAGGCCATCCAACACAGCAAAATGTTTTACTTCCTTTTGTTGATGTAGTGTAATGTTCCTCTTCTAATGCTGGAGTTTTATTAAAATGTATCTTGCGCTTTATATCTGGTATTTGTGACTGTAGTAATTTATCAGCTCTTGGAAAAATTTCCCTTGCAACAAAAACAAAGCACCCATCATGAGATTGCTCCTCTAAGATCATTGTTGATGTCTGTCCTCCTTGGCATTGTGTTAACAAACAACTGAGCGCTCCAAACCAGCAAAGTGCCAAAAATCCTGCTTTTATAGAAGTGCTCACACCTGCTTATGATCAATTAATCAAGTGCATTTCATTAGCAGCACCTGGCTGCTACTTATCCTCTAAATTTCTATGGAAACAGTACGGGCGTATTTAATTTTTCACAGGGTTGCACAATTTAGCTACTAATAAAACAATGATCATTTCCCTTCCCCCCAGAATTTCTTGACAAAATGAACATTAATTCACTTTCATTTGAAGAAATGTGATGATAGAGGGCAGAAGGGGCGAGAAACAACAACCTGCTGCTGTAAACATCAAATATCTCCAAAGGCCTGCAAATATGGCAACACAAAGCTAGTATTGATAGAACTCCAAGCCCACACTGATGCTCAAATGTATGCCAACCCCAACCAAGCAGCCAGAGCTTGAATTTTCAACAGGTCACAAAGGCAGACATGAAGTGGCTTGCAGAATTGAAAATAGTAGATGAAATGTTGCCCTTTTCTTCAGTACAATTGTTGTTGACAACATTTTGAAGTGCTCCTTGGGTTTATTCTGCTGTTGGCTCACTACCTGAATACTAAACGAATGATCTTGTGTACGATATTTGGCCACATGTAAGGTTTAATGCTAATATTCTGAATTGGTAAGCCGGACGATGCAGCTCAGGTGATGTTAAAGAGTGATGCATGAGGAGAAGTAGAAAGATTTGCTTTCTGAAGTGGGCGAAGTAAAGTAATGTATATATCCCCCCACCCCCCTTTTAGCAATGGCAACAAATGTTGTCATGTGTATGCACAAAACAGCCAAATTATATTTAGAGAAAGCTCAGTGTGGCATAACATACAAATGTTTAAGATCAGATGAGCTTCCTTGGTTTTAATACTATGATATTAAAGTTAATCATGGTCAATTAAAACTGTACACAAACTGTGTTCCTCACACAAACTCATTAGAGACAATCGAATATTATACTGACTTTCATAGTAATTATAATCCTTGTAAATCTTTAAATGATGTAAGAAAGGTCCAAGCAGCCATACTGTACATAACATAAACATCATAGCACAGATTGGAATAGACATCCCTTTTCTATGAATCACATAGATTCATAAAATGAGATTCATAATTGCCAGCTCACTCCTTCAGTATCTGGAACAATATCATCAGCAGGAATGATTTAGAAAAAAAAAAGGATTAGACTGTTATGCAATGAAACCCAGTTTGATTTAGATACTAATATCTGTCAGGATAAATTTAGCCAGGTTTATAAAATACACAAGATTCAAGAGCTTGACCTCTTTCCATCTGACACAGTAAACTAAAATCACGTCTCAGACCATGTAATTAAGACTTAATGCTCACACCTCTGCACTTCAAAGAGAGTAAAAGCAAGAAATCAAATAGACTAATACGGACTCGTGCGACAGAAACTGAAGAAAATCGCCTTCCCCTAAAAGCCCTTTAACTAGAAAGGGGGAAAATGAAATGTGACAATAATGGTGGATTATGGGTAGGGAAACTGGAGGTGAAAATAGAGTGGCCATCACTAATGTCTCCTGGGGCCAAACTGTGAGTTTGCACATAAGTGCTGCATGTCTACCGTTGGCCTGTGTTGCACAGCCAGATGGCAGAGAAGTCAACTGATAAAGTCAAACATGTTTACAGAAGGTGAGAATGTGAGGATGGAGGCTGGTGATGAGATGGCAGCGTCCTGCTGCAGGACAACAAATGTCACACTGCTCAGGATGAACCAGAGACATGCTGCTTCGTTTTGCTAACAGCAGGTCTGCTATGTTTTGGTAGTATATGCTATAATTGAATCATATGGAGCATGCAAGAAGCTGAGTAATTCTATACATTAAAGTAAATTTTTTACACATCTGAACCTGCATTTTTATGTATTAATTTTTTTGTTTTTCAGTCATGAATATTAGGTGCACCTGTGCAAGCTGATGTAAATGTTTTGCAATATTCAGCATGACAATGATCCAAAACACACTGCCAGAGCAGTAAAAGCATACCTGGAAAACTCTAAAAAAACACAATGAAACACTGTCAGTCATGGATTGGCCTCCCCAGAGCTCATTATTAAAGCAGCGTGGGATCATCTTAACAGAGAATGGAACAAAACGCAGCCAACATCCAACGAAGAGCTTTTAATGTCCTTCAAGAAGCTTGGAGAACTATTCCTGAAGACCAATCAAAGAAATCAGAAGAAAGCTGCCTAAGAGTTCAGGCTGTGTTGACGAATAAAGCCTCCCTCCCTTAAGCAGTCATATTAGCTAGTAAAACCCACCCATCCATCAATCTTCTTCCACTACCCAAAGCTCCTGACCATAGGTGAGGATGGGGATGTAGATTGACCAGTAAATCGACAGCTTCTCTTTTATGCCGAGCTCTCTCTTCGCCATGACAGACCGGTGCAGCGTCCATATCACTGAAGATGCAGCTCCAATCCATCTGTCAATCTCCTTCTCCCTTCTCCCATCACTCAAGAACAAGACCCCAAGATACCCCAGACCTCCACCTGGTGCAGTAACTTGTCCCTGAGCCAGAGCGGGCACTCCACCCTTGTTCGGCTGAGGACCATGGCCTCAGACTTAGAGTTGCTTATTCTCATGCTAGCCACTTCATGGCTGGCATGAGTCCACTATGAGCTGGAAGCCACCGCCTGATGAAGCCAACATGACCGTATCATCCACAAAAAGCAGAGATGAGATTCTGAGGCCACCAAAGTGGGAGCCTTGCACTACTTGGCTACACCTAGAAATTCTGTCCATAAAAATTTTGAACAGAATTGGTGACACAGGGCAGCCCCGGTGAAGTCCAGCACCCACAGGAAACAAGTCCAACTTATTGCTGCCAATACAGACCAAACTCTCGCTGCAGTTGCACAGGGACTGAATGGCCCGCAACAACAGGCTAGACGCCCCATACTCCAGCTGCACCCCGCGCAGGACAAGTACGCAAAACACATAAACTGGATTGGCAAACTCCCACGCACACTCAAATATCCACAAGAGGATGAAGAGCTGGTCCAGCGTTCTGCAACCAGGACGAAAACCATTGTTGCTCTTGAATCCGAGGTTTGACTAACGGACAGACTCTCCTTCCCAGCACTTTGGCAAAGACCTTGTCAGGGAGGCTGAGGAGTTGAAGCACACCCTCTGGTCCCCCTTCTTAAAGATGGGGACCACCACCCCGGTCTGCCCATCCAGTGGCACCACCCTAGATCTCCACATGATGTTGCAGAGGCGTGTCAACCAAGACAGTAAGTAGTAACACGCTTCTTTTAACTGGCAGATAATTTTTTCTAGATGAAATATCAGACAGGGCAGGTATCATTTAGTTCTATTATATTACAGACAAAGCAGACATTTATGTAACACATACCAAAACAGTCTAGATGAAGCAACAGCATCAAAGGCCGAAAGAATAATATGTGAATTTAGTTAATAAAGAAACTGTGCAAATTAGATTTTTTTTTAAAGGTGAACGAGCCCTTTAAGCTTTCATCAAGTTGTTAAATGCAGGTCAACAAAATATAAATGTTTAGTCTACAATAATAGCCCCTTTAACCTTGATCACAGTTATTAACATAATATAATTAAATTAACATATTTTAATAATGTCACCAAAAACAAATCATTATGCACTCTGCAAAAGTATCCGGCAGATACCGATTAACTTGTGCAGGTGTTCCTCATAAAGTGGTCACTAAGTGTTTAACCTTCTTCTCATTATATGCTACTAAACGGATAAATGATCTGTTTTTTTTAATGTGCCAACATCAATCAGCCACCACTAAATGGCAATTTAAAAACACATCCTCCCAAATTAACCTCTAAACCAAAAACTGGCATCTTCAGCAGACACACTTTTCATATGTGCGTCAGTCTGCTTTCAGGTGAATTCAGAGTTACAACATTCACAGTGCTGAGCAGAAAACATTTCACCTAAATCAGAGTGCGATGAGGCTGCAACACCTCTCATCTTTTCCTGATGAGCCACGTGATTACTTGCCCGTGTGATTAGAGCCACTAAATATTTTACAGCAGCTGAGATCTTGATCTCTGTGTCGTTATGATTTTCAGCAGATTTCCAGTTAAAAAGAAGCAGTTTCTGTCCCAGCCTGCTTAAGCAGAAGCTGCTTAAGTAGAGCACCAATACAATACACGCCACGCTCCTCTCTTCACATATTTGTCCAAAGAGAATTTATGAATCAGGTGTATAAGAAAAACAAAGCCAACATAAAAGATATTATATGATCAACATGAATAACTGGCAAATGAGTGGGCTTGACTGCCGCCTGGTGTCACTGGATTGTATTACACTGTATGCACACTGAGCAAGATGAGTGCAAGATGGGTTAGATAGAAAACAGTGGTCAAGCCAGAGGGATAGAGCCTTTAAGAGCGCACTGGGAGAAGCAGAAGAGGGTTAGAGTTAGTGGAAGTGGAAGAAGATAAACAGACAGATAAAACAGTTAATGAGACATTAGTATATCGCAGAATGCGGCCAGGCAAAGCCGCTGGGAAATAAAACTAGGAGTGGAAGCACAGAGGAGGGAAAACAACAGGGGAGAGGAGGTGCAAGAGAGTAAATGAGGATATATGAGAGTGAAAGAGGGTGAAGTGGAGAGTGAGGTAAAATACAAAAAGGGAACGTGGGAAATGAAGATGATCAAAGCAGGCATTCATTTTTTTTTGAGGGGGGGGGGGCACCCACATGCCCCCCACCACCCCCATCTCTCTCTCTCTCCCTTCTCCCAATGTTTTTGTTTTTTCTGATGGGTGTGTTTTATCACCATGGCTTGTTTATCTTAAAATCACCCATGCCCCCACACCCTGTTATCTGTCAAAAACATCTTTCCTCAATAATTTTCAAACCCACGCTTTCTGTGTCTCCCCTTCTTGCTGCATTTCCTTTTATGTCTCTCAATCATCCTCACTGTCAAAATATCTTTGTCTCTCTGTGTCCACAGCCTCTCCCTCCATCCCTTTTTTCCTCTTCTTTCAGCTTGCTCTGTCTCTCCCTACCAAACAGATGCATGTAGAGCTTCCCCGTGCCAGTGGACTACATATCCATGAATAGTGCATTTAAATGTTCACTGCTACACACCAAAGAACAATCACATAATTCTATAAAATCCCCAGTCCTCAAGCGCACATGCCCCCGCATCTTACAAACAGGGAGGAATAAAAGGAAGAGGCTCACTCACACAAATACATTGCCAGAATGAAAGCCTACAGTGCAGTTAAAGGTTTGCATGCTAGCACAGTCTGCTTATGAATATAAACATGTGTTTGCTTTTTTAAATAAACAATTATTTGACATGCATTCCTCTTTTTTTAATAGAATTCCAACCTATAAAAACAGTACTTCTGCATAAGTATACAAATAATTAAAATCTTGATTTTAATGTGATCTAAAAAAACAAAGTGTGTCCAACTTCGACATTAAGATATTTAGAGCAACATGCAGGATGACACTAGGAGTCAGTCTGCACTCTGATCTATAATTACAATCTGATTCCTATAATTACATGTAGGGACCTACAGCATATTGGGATATCTGTACAGTACAGGATCTCTCTTCCCTATTCTGCCTTTTCTTCCTCCCTCCCTACAGTGATAAAAGGTGGGAAGCAGCAGAGTTAACAAGTGTTTCAAACATCCACCCAGAATATTGAGAAATCCCAGCGCTGCAGACAGGCGGGCAGGTGCTATTCATGGAGTCAGAGAGATAATGAGAAGAAAAGTAGGTAGAGAATAATGTGCGAATGAACTGTTACAGTGTCTTTGTGGGGGTGGGTGCAAGTCGAAGAGGGAGGGGACGTAGAAAAATTAATCTGTGCAGGCACTTTTTCATCACCCGAAAATTATCAGAAAAGTATGACACTCTGGCGTAAAGGTAATGTGCTCAGGGACATTATGAAACAGATTTTTTTTGTTATCGTTCCTATGTGGCAATAGGAAATGTTGATCATGAATAAATTGACCATAACAAAGATAGAAAGAAGTTAATGGCAATTATTAGCAGTGTTGCAAAACAGCTTAGCGGGATGTCGAATACTTTAGCAAAAACTGGAGTAAAAGCATGTATGAAAAGCAACATTAATAGAAAAGGTAATGGAGGCATTTTTATGCTTTTCTGTCAACTATAAACTTAGATAGATTCTCTTATTTCCAAAGGTCCAGATAAAAAGATCAGCGTCTGTGCAGGTAATTCCTTTGAGCCAAAAGCTCAGACTTCAGACTGCGTCAAACTCTGTTTCAGACTTTTTTTTTTTTTTCCTCTTGGATCTGGTCTCTTTCGCAGATCCAAGAGGTCATCTCAAGCTCACAGCTATGACTCACAAACCCGTCAATCAGAAGAAAGTTGGCTTACTCCACAGTCACACTGGGAAAAACAGTGGTTGCAGACCGCGCCACGACCAAAATTATTGCAACTTGTGATCTTGCAATCGTTGCTTTTCAAATGTGGTCTTCAAAGCAGCTTTGGTGGTGATGGCAATGGCGCAGTGTCAGTCTGCTGTCAGTTTGAATGTTTCAAGATGGCATTTACATCCAATCTGTTTGTGTAATACAGCGATAAACTGTGAGAAATCATTGAAAATTGCATATTTGTTTCTGTTGCTGTGTACATACACAGAATATAACCAGAATACAACCAGTTGGCAATCAGTTGAGTTGGCAGCCTTTTGTGAAAAGACACGTCACTGCACGGGTTGTGCTCACTGCCACACACTGACTGGCTGATTGACTGTAATGGGTGGACAATCTGACTGCATTTAGAATTTAGACGGCAGTTGTTTACAAACCCTTGCCAATCTGTCTGGGAATGATTGCAGTCAGTCTCAGTAAGACTGTGAGCGCACGCAGCGAGGAGGAGCTCTGGTGGAGTAATTGTGGACCTGATGTATTAACAATGCTTTTCATTACTGAAACACACTATGATAGGGTGCTGTAATAATAATATTTTTTAAAAAATGGGTAAAAAGATCATTGATTTTGCCTGATGCATTTAGCACGAAAACCAAGGGCTGATACCTAAAAGACAAAATAAATCAGAGGTTTTGTCTGTATTCATTAGGATCAATGCTGAACCCAGAAATAATGGTTACATTATTTTTTGTGTTTCTGTAAGGCATCAAACTGTCTTGTTGAAATGTGTTTAAATATCTTTTTGAGGCCAGAGATCTAAATTATGATTACACAAGTACTCCATTGTTTTAGCACTGCATTATAACACTGTCACAGATGGACAAAGGATCAGAACAGATGCAGCAGAATCAGAGATTTTAATTTAATATTCTTGTTAGACTCACTCATAACAACCAGCTCAGTGACATCACTTCAGACAATTCATCACATTTCCCTCTGAGACACAAAAGGCCTTATGCAACTTTTTTTTTAAAACATATGCAGGAAAAGTCCCCGATGCCTGTAAACAAACTCTGATGTGTAAAAACAGCAGTGTTTAACCACCCAAGTGCCTAAACATGAAAGTTTTGTCTTGCTTTAGATGCTACAAGTGAATATTGTTTCGCGAGAAAGGACTGAGAAAACAAACAAGTCTGTGAATGTCTTGAACATTCAATATCAACAATTTGTGACTCGTTAGAGTTATTATTTAATAATATATTCTCGCTATGTTAAAAGATGACTTTCAAAAATTAGAATGTATACTAGTTGTGTATACGTAAATGGAGACAGAAACCTAGGCTTCAAGTTTTTAAACTACAAAGTTATAATAAATACACTCACTGGCCACCTCTTCCACCGCTTGTTAAAGGAAATATTTAATCACCCGATCACATGACAACAATCACCAGACGAGCATCTCTGAACACATGTTGAACCTTGAAGCAGATGGACTAAAGCAGAAGAAGCCCACACTGGGTACCACTCCTGTCAGCTAAGAACGGGAACCTGAGGCTACAATCCACACAAGCTCACAAAAATTGGAAGATTGGAAAAATGTTGCCTAGTCTGATGAGACTCAATTTCTGCTGTGATATTTGGATGGTAGGGTCAGAAACAACAAGAAAGCATGGATCCATCCTGTCTTGCATCAGTCGTTCATGATGATGGTGGTATATTGGTGTGGAGGATATTTTCTTGGCACGCTTTGTTCCCCTCAGTACCAACTGAACATTGTTTAAACACCACAGCCCGCCTGAGTATTGCTGCTGACCATGTCGATTTTCTGATGGCTGCTTCCAGCAGCCATCAGAAGATGATATTGCACCATCTCACAAAACTCAAACTGTTTTCTTGAACATAACATTTCAAGAAAGGGCTACAAACAGCTACAACATGCTATGTCACAAAGCTCAAATCATCCCAAGCTGGTTTCTTGAACATGACAGTGAGTTCACAGTCACCAGATCTCAATCAAATAGAGCACCTTTGGGCCTCTGAGGTTTGTTTCCAGCCCCTTGTTGAATCTATGCCAGGAAGAATTAAGTTAAAAAAAAAAGGATCCAACTCGGTATTAGCAAGGTGTATCTCAAGAGGTGGCCAGTGAGTGTATTAATGTCTACTAAAAAAATTATTGAGCAAGCACAAATTGGGATATCTACAAGAAAGCCCAGCTATGAGAACTGCAAGCAGACATGAACGAACACCTCTGAGCATCATCAGACAACATAAGCTGCGGACCTCAGTTATTATTTGGTCTGATGCCGGAGCAGTCTGTTTATTTTACAGAACTTGCTCTGGCACAGGAGGATGCGGCCAACAAGGTGTGAGGACGGAGCGAAGAGGAGGAAGCTCAGCAAGTCGGAGCTGGCTGAATAGTAAAGCTGGAAAGTCTGCGCACACACTGCAAAGACTGTGTGCCATGAATTAATAACTACAGCGCATTAACAGTTGACAGTAATAATTATCATATTTTACTATTGTTACAGCTGATACAACACTACTATTTGACGGCTGCAGTGAGAACAGTCGATTCGTAGTCACTCCTACTTCAGTACTTAGTAACTCAACTTCAGTACAGATTTTCACAGTAGGCCCGCCTCGCCTAGATCACACCAAAGAACAACCCTCCTCCCCACCCACCAGTATCTAACGCGAGTCAGGAGCCAGTCATATCAAAATGACTTTTTAAAGAGGATTCTTTGAAGCTATGCCTCTGTTAGGCCCCAGACCATCCTCTTGTGTGGCGTCACAGCTGCAGAAGCAGCATGAAGCAAAAACAAAAGAGAGCAGCGAGGACGGAGAGATAGAGCGGCGAGGGAGGACGACTAATCTGCTGTCCATTATGTTGTTTTCATCACATGCAGCTTAAAGGAAAATGCTGTAAAAGCTTTCTTGTTTTAACAGGAAAGTGATAGGGCCAGTTCTCACATTTTAATCAAGCAGAGAGAGAGAAAGAGAAAAAAAAAACAGCGACTAAAGGGAGGAAATATGAAAAGCATGATCACAAGGGAACAGAAATACAGACACAGACAATATAGATGCAGTAAGATGTAGACAGGCCTTTAAAAAAGGAATTGATAAGCTGACAGAGAGACTGACTTGGAGGAAAAGGGTCATTGTCATAAATAACATTATAAGGGAGGAATAAAAAAGAGAGCAGCAGACAGTGATAGACAGACAGTTAGAATGGGGGGGGTGAAATGAGAGAGGGAATCAGCAACATGATCACAAGAGAGGAAGGGAAATAAGACTGGGCGTTTGCATTGAAACGAAATGGGTAATGAGATGCTAATGTAACAACAAAGGAGAGTGTGCCCTCCGGGGGGAGCTCTGCTACAGCAAGCTGCTTTAGTCTGAATGCAGCAGAGGGGGGAATTTAATTTTAAAATACCTTTTATTAAACTACTGTAAAGCACGCATATTAATTCAGGTGCATATATAGTGATTAAAGTCAGAACAAATCCACATCACTCCATCTTTCAGCTAAAAAAAATAGAAAGGTCCTTAGAAATGGGGTATCAAAGTGACAAAATGAAAACAAGTGTACACCTCCTGGTACATAATGCCCTCTTGTCTTCAGTCTGATATGAGGTAAGGCTGGGGACAAGGTCTGCTGAGAACAAAATCTATCCTGAGACAAGAAACACAAAGAAATACCAAGAAATGATGGAGACTCGTGGGAAAACATGGACAGACGTGTTGGTGAAAAATGAGGAGAATAGAGACTTTGTGATAGCAGACAGGCTTTTGAGTGGGAGGCGGAGACGAAGCTTTACAATCAAAGAGGAATAATGGGGAGATCTATGGTACAAACAATGTACAGTAATTACTCAAGGGACTGTGTTCTGAATAGGAGTGATGCAAAGAATTAAAGAATGACTGGGCAGTACTCAAGAGACCATCAAAGAGAAGATGGAAGGAGAAGGAAAGCACCTGTGACAGATTCAAGCCTACAGATATTACAAGCACACTATGAAAAAAATTAAAAAGGAGGAAAATCATTATAACATGTCCTCAAGAGGATCTTGAGAATGAACCAAAGCTAAAGCGCAATGAAAGAAAATAAAAGCAAGCTTAAGGCCATGTGTAAACCTGGAGGGATTGTGGGATATTTGAGCTATAAAAAGATGCAGAGGTAACAGAGGTGCGTTGAAGAGTATGTGAAAAGAGTGCAGGGTTCGTGTTTTGGCTGAGACACAAAGAGCAGATAAAAAAAAAAGTAGAGGTTTTTGTGAATTGGCAGGAATAGAGAGTAAAAAAAACAC
>VUQK01040375.1:21280-44921 GCA_015106715.1 Bujurquina vittata
GGTGGAAAGAATATGAAAAAAGCGGGAGGTTAATGTTTTGGGTGAAAACAAAAGAACAAAAAAAAAAAAAGTAGAGGTTTTTGTGAATTGGCAGGAATAGAGAGTAAAAAAAACACAAGCTTGAGGAAAAACCTGCTGGAGAGTTGAGCTGAAGAGGCTGGGTGGCACTTCAGGTGCACTAAGAAAAGAGGCAGTTGATATATATTATATATATATATATATATATATATATATATATTTATTAACTGCTAACTGTAGTGTCCCTTGCAACCTTGAATTGGACAAGCAGAAGAAAATTGATGAGATGGATGGATGGATGGATGGATGGATGGATGGATAGATGTCAGCTTTTCACATCAATGGCAGGTTAAGTTCATCTCAGTCAATAACTCATAAAAATGGCTATACACATTGTTCGCTTGACTGTAAAGATTTCTTTTTTGAAGAAAAGTTCCCATAAAACTAAATTGCTTTCTCAGTGATGTTCCAAGGGAAAACGTTTTTTTCTCCAGCAAAACACCCTATAATTTTAAAGATCAATAAACACTACATGAGGAGGTGGATAAGCAGGGTGGTGGCAGCAGAAGACTCGGCATTTAAAAGGATTGTAATTTTACCACTTAGTTTAGTATCTTTTGAGTATCTTAGTTTAGTATCTTTTCCCTTTTGGTTACATTTAGACACAAAAAGCTGTATATACTGTAAGGATCCATCAGTTGGCCCAGACATTAAACAGCTTTTGTTTTTGCTGCAGACACTACCCCTTATGAAATGCAAATTGAATATTTCCAATAGTGAGAGCACATCTGACACATAGAAGCTCCTATTGTGTGATACACATAAGAGACAGAACCTGTGAACAATGCCTGGGCCTGGTTCTCCCAATACTGTCCAAAGTTCATGTGTGAAAACTGATTTTTATTGGGTTCCTGAAAAGAAGCGACAGTATGAAAGCAAGTACACAATCGTCAAAGATGTTGGTGACACACATATTTGTGAAATGTTACAAACAAATGTAATCCAGGCCAGAATATGCTTCTCTCTAATTCAGAATACATATTAGTTGTATATGAATATTATTTTTAGGATCCAGGACTTTCCTGGAGGCTCTGTTGTCTTTTGCAAAACCTCAATTTCTGGCTCTTCTAGTCAACTCTCTGTGGCACTGTTTCACTCGACAGCTTTCTCCAAACTTAAACATTAATATTTGATCTCATGTAAGAGTAAGAAATTATATTTTTAGTCTGAATTTAAATGCAAAGACTTCTTTTTTTAATGCTAAAAGTGCTAATTCTGCATATTTTACAATTTCTGCTGTAACTCTAAGGATCCAAGGGCTTGGAGCATGTTAACAGTGGCACAGGCTAATTGGGTTTCCGTCCTTAATTAGGCCAATTAATTAGGAAATGCAGCTTGAGCCATGAGCGTTTCACCGGGTCATTTAGGGATTACAGGAAAAGAAGAAGAGTTGTGGGAAGAGTAGGAGCATATGAGCAAAAAGGTCACTTGAGAGAGCCTTTGTGATAGATCATTTAACTCTTCTGCTGAATGTTATCACTAAATGGACGAAGAGTAATTGCGCATTTGCAAAAGTTTAATCAAATCAATCGCTTCTTTTGGGAGTCACTGAATTGAAAACTGTCTGCCATTTCATGCATTTTCCCAAGTGACACGTTTTGTTCTTAATCCGCCATGAGAAACAAGTGAAAAGACTGTAGAAAGTGATGCAGAAGTGATGGAACAGAAAGAGAAGAGAACATCCACCAGCAGAAGTGTGGAAAATGTGTTTTTAATGTGTCCATCAGAGGTTTCCAAAATTTCTAATAGCTGCTAAATACGCAGCTAACTTTTTATTTCTACTTCGATTGGTCCATAGCACAAAACACAATAAAGCCTTGACTCTAGATTTAGGTTGCATATTTCTTTCAATTATAGCTACTAAATGGTGAGGTCAAATCAAGCTGAAATGTCCTGATGTGAGTTAAGTCTGATGAGCACAGCAGGGGGGCACAGTGCTGAAATGTATTATCCTTTGAAGAAAACGTGTCTTAGCAGTCACACTCACCTCCACAAAGAGGAAGCAGGGCACGATGTAGGTACTGGTTTTCTGAAAGACTCTGTCTGCGGGAAGGTTCCTCATTGCCCTCCCCTGTGCTGACAGGCGACTGTCAATCATCTGTTGGGAAAAAGTCTCTGTAAAGCTTCAGTCTAACAGATTTTTGTGCTACAACTGCAAATGTTGAACTCATCTTCATACCGAGCCTTTGTGCAGCTCCTTAGTTCATCCACTGTCTAAACGAAGCAGTTTAAGCGCTTCACCTCTCACCTCCTCTCAGCTCCTTGCAAGCAAACAGGTTTGGACAGCAGGCACGTGGGGGTTCAGTGCTCTAGAGCTAAGACTATGTTCCTGAGCACTGTGGTGACATTAAGGATCTCTCCTTTATAATCAAGCCATGTTCAAAGACAACTAAATACATTAAAAAATGTACTGCGTGCACACCACTGTACATCTATACATCTCCATAGAGATGTACAGTGCCAACATCATGAGCCACCCATCATTTCTCTATATTTTGCTTCCAAGCAGCCAGACCTTGTTGTAATTTGTCAAAGTGGTCTTGATAGTTCTCCAGGCTTTCTGAGGGTCTTTCAAAGTTTTACTTTGGACATTGGCTGCTTTTTCACTCATTTTCAGCCCAGTCTTTGTACCTGACCATTTTCAGAGGACTGTTTTGCTTTTTGCTTGTTTTGTTTGTTGAGCCCCTTAACCCTGAATCATTCAAGCATAAAAAATGTACCTAATTTATACAATGAATAAGTGTTGTGTCTACACACAACAGACAGCTTAGCAAAGAAACAATTTTAAATTGTACCTTTTGGCACTTTATTAGCCAAAAGGTACTTTTGTGTACAAAAGTACACAATTTGTTCCCATTGCTTTAGCTGAATCTATGAAAAATGCCAAAGATAACAGTTTGATGGGCTTAAAATGGCATTTCTGCACCAACAAGGTGATTCCTAAAGTACTATTGGCTGAAAATTTGGCACATCATCAGAAATGGTTGCAGTGGAAGGGTGCCTGTCAAGAAGTCATTCTTAAGAAAGGGAAATGTGGAGAAAAGGCTGAGGTATACCAAATTACACACGAACTGGACTGAAAATCAGTGTCAAAAGTTCTTATGGAGTGATGAATCCCAATTTAAAAATTTCATCTGTAAAAGACGATGGAGACTCTGTCATGGTTTGGAGCTGCAGTTCAGCCAGTTGATGGAAAAGTACTGTCAGATTTTTATCCATCATGCAACACCATCTGGGAAGTGCCTGACTGATGTCATTTTACAGCACGACAATGATCCCAAACACACTGCCAATGTAGTGAAAGCATACCTAGATAAAAAAAAAACACACACAGTGGAACACTATCAGCCAATGACGACCTGCGAGAGCCCGAATCTCAACATTATTGAATCAGTGTGGGATCATCTTGACAAAGAATGGAACAAAAAGCAGCCAACATCCAAAGACGAGCTTTGAATGTCCTTCAAGAAGCCTTGAGAACGGTTCCTGAAGTCTACTTAAAGAAATGATAAGAAAGCTGCCAGAGATTTCAGGCTGTGTTGTCATACCAAATATTGACTTTCAAGCTTATTAGAATCGTACAAACTCTTGCCTTATATACTGTATTTTTCTTTTTAGGTTTGTACAGTTCACAAAATCATTGCACCTATTTCCTAGTTTCCTAGCAAAATATAAAGAAATGAGGGTTGGCTCAAGGTTTTTTGCACGGTACTTCATTTGTATGACGCATTCTTTTTTTTATTTTCGGCTGGTTGTAAATGTCCTACATTGGGCAGACAGTGGTTATAATGGTCACCTCACAGCAATAAGGTTCAAATCCAGCCTGGGGACTGTCTGTGTGGAGTTTGCATGTTCTCCCCATGTCTGTGTGGGTTCTCTCTGGGTGCTCCGGTTTCCTCCCACAGTCCAAAGACATGCTTGAGGTTAGGTTAATTGGTGATTGTAAGTGTGCATATAAGCGAGAATGGTTGTCTGTCTCTCTGTGTTAGCCCTGTCTGGACTGGTGACCCATCCAGGGTGTACTCTGCATCTTGCCCTGAGACAGCCTGGATAGGCTCCAACCCCTGCAGCCCTGAGTTGAATAAGCAGAACAAAATGGATGGATTTCCTTATGATATTATTAAAGTGTTTCTGGTGTACACCTTTATTTGTAAGAACAGCAGTCTGAGGCAGCACACAGTCAAGGCTGAAAATTCATGAATTGAGACCGTGGATTGAGAGGGGCATATGGATATTTTTATGAAGACATAAAGACACTATTTTTTTCTTATTTCAATTTGATATTTATTTGAGAAGATATGACATGAAATATGATCTGAAATATCTAAGCTGTGCTATCTTGCAAAGGTAATAAATCATTATCAACTCCAGAAACACTTCAATGTTGAGCCCCATCGCTCGTAAAACTTTCAAGCACTTTCGAGTAATCGTGCTTACAAACCGAGAAACAACCAGCAATTATCTCCTCGGCAGGGTAGTAATTCTTTTTCACATTATCTGAAAAAAAACAGACAGTCTGTAAGGTGATTTTTTTTTTTGGTATTTTTTGAAATATATATTCCTCTTATTTATTAATGAAAAAAAAATGGACCTGAAAATTCCTAAATATAATTGAGCAAAGGTTGTGCGAGAACTGCCTTTCCTTCCATAAGAGGAAGCTTCACTCGTTATCACTTCATCAGCTCAATGATGTGTTTCTTTAAAGATGTGGCACCACTATTCTGGGACCAAATCCTCACAGTGAACAATAGAAGCACCAAGTGTCGTACTACTTAAGATCATTAACTATAATGAGGACACTTTGCGCCTGATGCTCACAATGTGCCATCCATCCATTAATAAATTGGCTATTTCAAAACTGTTGATAACCCCTTTGCTTCATATTTTTTTTTTAGATAATCATGTGTGAGCACAA
Organism: Bujurquina vittata; assembly: GCA_015106715.1. NCBI lineage: Eukaryota > Metazoa > Chordata > Actinopteri > Cichliformes > Cichlidae > Bujurquina > Bujurquina vittata. The sequence continues at coordinate 26,274 of VUQK01040375.1, forward strand.
AGAGGGAAACCATTTATTATCTATCAGCAGTAAAAATACAAAAACATTATTCCAAAGCAAACACACAACCACAGTTGTATACATCCACACCGGCTCACTCACCAAGCTGTAGAGATGCCCGTAAAGACACGCTGCATGACACATCAAAAATGCACACAGGTACACACACAAACCACTATGGGTAGGCAATCAAAAGAATTGGAGGGGAAATGAGGTTGAAAGGAGGAGAAGTAGAGTGGAAACAGAGGAGCGATGATCAAAACAAAAGCCTGACAGTAAGAGATAAGAGAGAGACAAAGTCCTGATGCAGACGTTCGGAGACTCTTCAGAAATAAAAAGGGTGGGGTGAAAGCCAGCAGACTCAGCAATGGGAAATTACAGTGACTGAGGGATAACAGGTACATGCTAAAGAAAAACAGATCCCCAACGTGAGGAGAGGAGGTAAGAAGGGAAATGATGGTGATAAAAGTTAGAGGAAGAAGAGTTGTTCATGAGTTTCTCAGGGGTTTTTGACATGCAAATGACTGCACCCCTGCTAAATAATGTCAGCTACTACTCTTTTAAGTTTAGGAAAGCCTCAAAAGGCATTCAAATATATCCTCTGATTAAAAGAGTAAATGCATTTTTTAAGAATTGCGCGATCCTGATTTTATCAATCATGAAGCAAAAGCCGTCAGCAATCTTCGATATAATTTTATTCCTTCGAAGACCAATTGGTTTTCCTCTCAGATATCGAGCTTAGTCCCCCATCTCCTTGACAACAATTATCTTGCTGACTTTATGGCTGAGAGTCTCTGCTGCCTTGTCAGCCCTTTCCCCAATCAATGGTCATTACGGGTGAGAGGGGAAAGAAGGCACTTCACAAGTTTGGAGTGTGGCCATGCATTAATTGTGCACCTATCAGCCATATCCTAAAATGACAGAATCCAGATTTTAAAAATAAGAGTAATAAATAAATAAATAAATAAATGATTCATTCCTGTTTACACAAACACTAAAAATAGACCATCTTGTTATTCATGATGACGATTCAAAGTGCACATTTGCATGAAGAACAGGAGCAAAACCGTTAAACCTTGTCAAAGTACGCTTTAGACAGTGATACAATATGTGCATTAATAAAGAACGAATTAAAGATGTAAAAATGTGAAAAACCAGAATTCCTTTTAGATCTTCTCTTGTCTAAAACAGCTGCTTTTTTTCCCTTTCTTAGCAGAAAATTAAAGCTCATACATATATGCTATCAAAGCTTTCAGACTTCTGAGGCAGCAACAAGATAAGCTTTAAAGGACTATGTTCAAACTCGGATCGCTTGGAGATATATATATATATATATACACACACACACACACACACACACACACACACACACGCACACATGGTAAGTTGTACAATAGCCAAAAAATTATATTTTCTTCAGTTTAAACATGGAGGATGTCTAAATTAGAAATCTCCAATTCTGCAAAAGTCACCCTCAGGTGTCGTGACAGTGTCCACAAACATCGCCTTCAGTTAACAGGCATTGCATTATCAGTGGCTCCTTGTTATTTATCTAGAATCATGCTCTGTTATTTATAGATCCGAATAAAGCTTGTTAATGATCAAAATTGTCATAATATCCAGAATTTCCTTCTAACATGCATGTTCAACTAAGAAACACACATAAGTATTCATGCTGTGATTCATATAAATGTTTTTGATCTTTTCCCTTCAATGCCACCTGTCTGCTTCATTAATAAAACACTATTCCATAAGGTTCTGATATAGAGCAGAGGTTGTTTAGGTTATGGCAGGCGATCAAAGGATTGTGTATTGTATATGCATACAAACCCACACAGGGGGCTGCATGCTGTAAATACTGTATTTGGGTCTTCCTTTATGTTCCCATCTTCCAAAGCAGTGAGAAGCAATCAGGCATAAGGCAGCCATGTCTGATTGTCTCTTGTGTTGCTGCCCATGTTGCTCACTGTGATTCTCACCCTTAAGCCTTGCATTGGAACCACAGCAACAAAAAGAGTTAGTCACTATCTCACCGGCACACATGCACAGGTGTATTCACACATTTGCACTGGCTGATGTTCATGCAAATGTATGCACAGGCTAATGCGTGCGCACATACAACTGACCGGTATTTCAATATTCATTGCATGTCAGTTTGGATGTCAGTCCAACAAGTGGTGCCGCACAACTGTGTGTGAGTGTGAGCGTAAGTCTGAGCGTGCGTGTGTGTAAGAGAAAGAGAGAGACTGAGGAGAAGGAGAGAGAGAGAGAGAGAGAGAGAGAGAGAGATCCTACAGAGAATTCCTGCTGTGCTGCTCCTCAGGTTCAACAATGTGGGTCACACTGATGCACATCTGCGCTCACACTTTCTCGCTCTCGCTCTCTTACACACACACACACACACACACACACACACACACACACACACACACACGCACACACACACACACACAAATTCAGGAACAAAACGTTTCCCAAAAGAAGAGAGACAAAAGCAGGGCAGTAACTGGTTTTAAAAAGTCTCACCTTCTATGTCTGTTTGTTGGAAGCAGTGCTGCTGCAAAGTAACGGCTGCAACCTCACAGTTTCTGTCTCTGGGAGGATTTGCTCCTGCAGCGGACTCCCATTCTGTGGTTTTGTTGTGGTCTAAGCCCCACTTCTTTCTCTTTTCCCCTTCTCGTCTCTTTCAAAGCAAAAACGCCCCTCACTTCCGCCGCTCCGCCACTGAGAAGCCCTCGGCGGTGAGTGTGAATAGAGAGAGATAGAGAGCTTGCCCGCTGCCAGGCACCCTGCCTCCAGCCAGCCAAGTCTATATCTGTCTGCACTCTGCCGCTAGGTCACTAAGCTAAATATGATGATCTTCAACAGCACTTCAAGGCTAATTAGTCAAGTGAAGGGATCCACGGGCTTGGTGAGGGAGTCTGCTCAGCTCAGTTTGCCGGTGGATATGAAGAAAGGAAGAGAAGAGAGAGAGTGAGAAAGAGAGTGTGTGTGTGCATCTGTATGCTCATGTGTAAGAGGAAGAGGAGGAGAAGCAAAGAGGAGAAGAAAAAACAGAGTTGGAAGAGAGAACAAGAGAATGAGAAAGCAGGAGTGGAGACTGAGAGCCGAAAGCAGCCTGAATGTGCATGAGAGAGAGAGAGAGCGAGCGAGAGAGAGAGAGAGAGACCGAGAGAGAGAGCATAAGAGAATAAGAGAAGGAGGGACTGTATGTGTGTCAGAGTCTGAACCAACACAGTGGCTAAAATGGTAGATACTGTGCACTTTAGTACCCTAGGAAACCACTTTGACACAGGAAGACATCATGCTCTCTGAGAGTGTACTGTTGTGTGTTGTGTAATTATGGTAAAGTGGAAATCCAAAGCAGGAGAGAAAAAGAATAAACTAATGGTATAGCATCCGTGTGTCTGTATGTATGTGGGCGTGTGTGCTGAAGTCCTTGAATTGAACATGAATGGCAGTGTGAGCTCAGGTGAACTGCAGGGACTCAACTTTAGACAGTCAGAAGTAGGTTAATGATGCATCGTCAAGCGGAAAAGTGGGATGCATCCCCCACATGCACCGATGTAGGTCACAGGCCTTCAGGTGAAAGCTTACGGACAGTTTTTTGGGCAATCGTGTGTACGTAGGTGCACACTGCATAATTGCATGGGTTTGTGTTTAATAAATTCTGCCTCCCTCTGGGCTAAAACAAAGCATTGAGCGCTTCTGTGCCCACCCATGCGTATACATGTTGATGTGCTGGTATTTTGGGGTAAATATTTAGACATGCTGCAGTTGCACCACTGGACTGCACTGTGACGCCTTGCACAGGTATGTACTTGGTGTGGACTTCAGCACTTTTAAAATTTGGACACACCTTGTCTCACATAAGCATCTCATGGTCATCAGTGGCTTGGAATACAAAGTTGTTAGTCTTCAACATGTGAGATTTAATGAGATTTAAAATATATGTTTCTTAACATACATATAAACAGGCTGAAACCAACCTTGTTTATGGCATCTATGTCCCTCTTAAACCTATTAAAGCGAGACAATAATAGCAAATTGCATATTCAGACTACAGCATTAGTGGATTAGTGGATGAATGGAATCTAAATGAATAAGTAAAGGTGTGTGGCATCCTTCTTGCCAAGACAAATTGTTGAACACATCTCAGCTGCTAACAGGAAGCCACCCACCTTTCTAATACACTCAAATGAATCAATCACAGCTGGAGAGGGACAACGGACCACATGAGGTGAAGTGGGGGATTTTTTGTTGTTGTTTTTGGGTTGTTTTTTTTTTTGTGTTTTTTTTTAAATGACAGATAAAACTCACATGGTGTCACAGGTGTCATAGTTCCCATGGCAACTTACTACATTCATAGAGTGATGTATCAAGCAAAGAAATGTGAATATGTAGAAACACGCACATACTTTAAAGCACAAATACAATGTAGATGCAACAAGTATCACTTCATGATGACCTTGCCTGAATGACACCACTTGTAAAATACAAACACAAAAAAGCTCTCTTATGAAAAAAACAGCAAAAACCTCAAGTAACCCCTCTAACTCACTGCCTTCTGAAGCAACAAAAAAAGTGTTGAGTATGAAGTAAATCATATCAATAAATGAATAGCCAATAATTTGCGAATCACTCTCTCAAAGGATAAGTGGATATTTTGCACAGTTACAAATTTCCTGTCCCCAAGCATCTGCTTGCTGTAAGGACATAATAAGAACTGCAGTATTTTTCTGTGGCTACCTGTACATTAATATCTGCCTTTTATAGCCTCCCAGAGGATAGCTACTTTTTTCCATGCCATCACTTTATCCCAAACCCTGCAGGTGTACAGTAATATCTCTTCCACGACAGCTGATGGGTTTTAGATATGCTCGTCTGGCCTCATAGGGCGATGTATGTCTGATAAAATAACTCAGGTAGTGTAAATAGTAAGAAAAGCTGACAAAGTCAAGGGCAAAACACAAAAGGTAAGACACAGCAGAGTTCTCTAAATAGAGCAAGTACACAGGGGTGGGCGTGGGTAGCCTACAAACGCTGTGACACACAAGTGCAGTAAAAATGCACATGAACAGAAACACATGCAGTACACTTCTTATTGCACTATCTGTAGGAATCGCAACGATGTCTTTACAATGGATTACAATTGATTAAAGCTAATACTAATAATTTTATCTTTAGAGTGAGGCATACGTGACTGTTGATATGTGTCAAGGTGACAAGTATAGAGTGTATATAAAAGATCAACTTTTTTTCCAAGCCTAAAAAGTGACACAAAAGGGGAAATTCATTAAAAAGTAACTTTTTTGTAATGACCAGCTGCAGTCACAAGCTTCAATTTACTGTGACCACTTTCATTTGCCTTGTTTTTCAGCCCCAGCTTATGAATTTATGCTGACAAGCATCTACCCTGTTAATGTTTTCCCCAACAACTGCACACAACATGTTTTGTTGGAGAACAATGTTTTCACACATTGAACTGCAGCCCTGAAATGCAAGTCTCCTATACAGTCAAATGGAAACTAGCCAGTCTTTAACCTGCCAGTTTCCATTAACAGAGTCTGCGTGATGCTGGATTGCCGTGATGTATGAATCAACTAGTCGAAAAGCCTGTTAAGTGGACTATTTTCTGCTGCGTGCTACAACTGTGAAAAGTATCCCGACCTGTTGATGTGTGAAAACACCCACATGATAAGCAACCTGACTGAACCTGACTGAGATAATTCTGCCTCCTAAAAAAACAGACCACAAAACACCGCCAGTAAACCTCCCATTAGAAAAAAGTGGTCCCACTTCCTCTTTACATTTGTACTGCATGCACACAAACACACAGACAAGAACAGTGCTTTTTCTGCACAATGGTATTAAAGCAGATACAGGCAAACAAAGAGCGGTGCTGATACTTGTACGCATGAACACAAAGGTACAAAAGGCCCATGCATATGGTATTGTTAAACAAAGGTTGCTACACTGCCAAATGCCTCCCTTACAAATACACAAACAAAAGACTATTTGCCATATGGTTAGGAGAAAGCCGTATGATTTGAGCCTGCATGCTCCCTCTCTCTCTGGTGTGGTGTGAAGACTGTCTTAGGGAAACAGAAATAGGCCGAGTCAGTGGATGCGCTCATTTTGCATAGTATCACGGTGCAGGATCACAGCCAAGGACTTTCTTACTTCAAATAGCCATGCCAGGGACTTTCAGATATAAAGAATTAATAAAAAAGGGATTATAAAGAAGATACAGCACAGGTCAGCTAAGCTGTGATTCATGAGGCTAAAATACATCCCTAAAGAACTTGTTACGCTTGGACGTCAGGGGCTTATATCCTACATTTGGGAAAATTAAAAAAGCAATTAATGGCAGGAAAATGAGGATGAAGTATATTTTAATATAAATGAAATATGAATAAGCTGTAATGATACATAAAAATAGCTTGGCCTAGTTTTATTTCATGGGATTATAGAGTAGAAGAATAGTGCCTTTGGTCTGTCCTTTCTGTCACTCATAAAACTATTTATCACTGACATAAAGCATCCTAAGATGTTTTCACACATGAACCAGGGACAATGTCATATGAATCAGGTTAAGACACTGTCTGAAGTGGTCCTTTCTCACATGTGGCAAACAGCAGTTTGCATCAGCCACTATCTCAGTAGTGGAAATACTTTGTTGGACTGCAATGAGCAAGCTGTCAGAGTCCAGAAGGCAAGACAACCACTCACTAGCTCTGGATTTACTGGACTAAATGCATTATTGGTCCACCTTAGCACAATTGGACTTCACATGTATTTTATACTAGGGAGCTGACAGGTTAAAGATTGTCTAATGGCCAATCTGACTGTGTCAGACATTAGTGCTTTCCCATGCAACTCCACTGAATAATGTCTAGAAAAACTCAGGGCTGTAGAGCAAATGTGAAAACAGCTTTAGGCCCCACTGCCCACCAACACAGAAACAATTGAAATTGATTCTGTAACTCTGTAGAGCTCGATTGTACCAATAGAACACCATTCCACCCAAAGATACTCCCTCATTTGGAGTTTCGATGATGGTGGAGGAGAGCACTGTTTAACAGATCAGTCCACAATCTCCCATAGGTGTTAAAACGAGTTGCGATCTGGTGACTGTTAAGACCTTAGTGTGATGGATTTTTTTGGCGGGGAAAGATTAGTCTCACTGGAGCTTTTAGGAAAATGATGACCTTGATTTTCTACTGATGGTGCTTGGTGTTTTGGCTCATTGATAGGCACAAGGACAGCCTGGCTGTTTGTCGATAGTGCAGAGGCATACTGAGCTTCTTTATCTGGAAACCTGATATAAGAAGGAGTATATGACACTGTGAGAGATTAGGATTTCAGAATGGGATAACCATGTCTGCTGTTTACCCATTTTCCTTAATATGAGGTGCTATCATAATACATGCATCTATATTATCTATTATTCATCTGCATCTCAACTTTTATTTCTGCATAAGGACCTGGTCTCTTCATAATGTTTACAACACAGATAATAATAATTAATAATAGTTAAAAAGTTAAAGCACTGTTCAAAACATACTACAGAGAGCTGTAATTATAATAGTCAGAATAAGAACTGCTGTGAAGAAAACATTAAGTAAGTTTTAAAGAGTGATTTAAAAGTACATACAGAGTTTGCTAAACTTCATCAAACTAATAAATCTAACAAAATTACTACCAAAGGTGAAAAAAGAAATCTGTTTTGTACCTTTCCCCCTGGTTTTCGCAATATCACGAATATAAAAATCAAGGTTAGGAACATGCCACATTAGCTACTCCAAATAAATGTGCAGCCCACTCCTACATTATCCTTGTCTCATTTGCTTATTAATATTCCAAGCAGCCTCTCATGTTTCCATCAAGCAACAGCAAAATGCAGCTGAAGCAGTTGATTTCAGACACCTGTTTAAATCTTAACACTCAGGAGCAGACAGATGACCCACATGTCACACTTCATAAACTAACCCGTGGCTCCCATCCTATATACAGTGAATAATAATGCATTTCTTAATGCAGCCCGGAGCAGTTACAGTCTCTTAATATTACTGTTACCTATTAGGCTGGCCAACCACCCACATAGCTTACAGCTAGACTGATCAAAATAATATAAACACCTGTCAGCATAACACAGAGCAGCTAAAGAGCATCACAAATTATCATAAACCTGAATCACAATATATAGGCTACCTAATAACGTGCAATTAGCTGTACTTTTACTGTGCAGTCCTCTGAAGTGTCATAATTACTCTGAGCACCGTTTTTAATAAGCTTCTTTTCCTTTGAAATAGACAGAAGGTGGGCTGGCTGTGTTAGAAGGGGCTGCCACTGGATAAAATGTCTGCAGATGCAGAATCCACCTCTGAACACATGAGAGAAACTTAAGAACGAAAATAACCTTATTAATATAAATGTAAGCTTTACATGCATATTCCTTTTTTTTCTGTAGACTGCAACCAATAAAAGAACTGAAAGAGATTCTCCTGTTTGAAACACCTCGTTCACAAAGAGGCATCATAATTATAGTTTTACCCACAGAGCCTGGTTAGACTTTCATGACATTAACTGACATGAACTTACACACCTACAAGGAACAAGCACTGAGACGTGGATAAATGCAGTGTTATATAGAGATATAGATATATAGGTATAGATATAGATATATAGATATATAGATATAGATATATAGGTATAGATATAGATATTGCAGGAATTTCCTCTGTTGCTGTCGTTTCAGTCCCAGAGTCCCAGTTCATAGCCTACTACTTGCTAAATGAAAGAGGAAAGCATCTCAACCTGTTGCTTTTGAGGAAAGCTGTTTCTCGGCTCTGCCGCCATTCACAGCGACAATAACAGGAAACATGAGGCGGCAGCTGCCGCTGTGAGGAGGGCTGGCCTCACCGTAATCACTGGAGTCAGGTAACCACCGGACACAGCCACTCTATTCCTCCTCGCTAAAAAGCAGCGCAGGAGAGCGCCGAGAGGCACGACTCTTTCACTTTTTGAAGCGATGCTGTGACTTTCTGTTTGATGCGGACTTTATAGTGCTTTAAAAATAATAATAAAAAAAGTTTCATACAGTTGACGACGCGTTGTCCAGCCTTCATGTGACGACCGTCAATTTGGGGCTAGCTCAGCGCGGAGGCTACTCAGGTGTTCAGCTACCATACCCGGGGAAGTTTTTACTCTTCTTGGTGCAAAATTTGAGCCGGAAGGAGGGTCGCTCTTTTTTTTTCTTTCGCATTTTTTGACTTTTGTACTTGGTTTCATTCAACCAGTCCAGTGTGTTGGATTTATAATATCAAGAGGGCGAGTCTGAGCTGGTAAGTAAGCATAATAATTTAATTTCTCGGTCAATATTCTTTGCATAAATTGCAACAAAAGTTTGGTGTACGTGGTCGGTTGACACCTTTTGAGCCCGAGCCAAGAGGTGGAAGTGAGCCGCAGTGTTGGGACAGCCCATGCTGCTGTTGACTTGTCTGACCTCCATTAACCAGCACACACCGATCAGTTATCTAATGATTAAAGCCAAAAAAATGTTTAAAGTCGGTTGTGTTAGTTTCTGACACTCTTTGGTTTCTTCAGTCCTGATCCAAAAACACTTAATACAACTTGCTCCATATTGGGTCTTCTTAGCCATCAAATAGATTTAATACATTTTCATGTATCAGACTTTTCACAGTTAAGCATTAGACTAGTGTGCCTTTCTATCACTTATGTTTGCAGGTATACGCTAATTATTTCCACAAACACTAAATTCAAGCCTGCAGTGCATTTCTAGCAGCTTTATGAGGTGTGGTTTGAGACAGAGGTTCGATCATGGCATGTTTGTTACTGTTGCAGCTGCATCTCACCACCCTACACACAGACACACACACACCAGGCAGATTTTAAGGTATGCGTATCAGATTAACCACACATTTGTTTTTGTGCCTTCCGTGACTCGCCAACTTTGAGCAGAGCGCATTGCTGGTTCATCACTTTTACCAGCAGCCGCGCAGGATCCGCGTTGGAGTTTCGCTTTTAAAGCGCCAGTGTTTAACTTTGCAGCCTATCAAACAAGAGCTGCTTAGCATGCAGCTGAGTATACTGATTTACAAGCAGAGAGCCCAGCAGGAGCTCCTGACAGGGCTCGTCTTCTGTCAGGCTGAAGAACGGAGGGCCTTGAGGCCAGATCCGATTGGTGTTACGCACCTCTGGCTTAATTTGGCTCTCTGGAAAGAGTTTTCATCTTTGCTTGGCAAGGTTTTAAAGAGAAGTTGCACATACAGAATCTCTGCATAAAGACATAGGAGTGTTATAAGAGCCCAGCTGATTATGGTTCAGTGCTGCTGTTTTATGGCACAACATAAAGAAATCTTGATTTAGTTGCGACAGGAAACAGGAATTTAAAGTGAGCTGTTGACACCCTCAAACAAACCTAGTGTGTAGTGTGTAGTATGTGCAGTACTGTTCTGCATATTACTTGTGTCCCTGTAACTAATTAGAAAATGTTGCTTAAAGGTTATTACTGTTATGTCAGTCGTGGCTTGCAGTGAAATAAGATTTAGGCTGTTTGATTCCAACTCGTGTTATTCAGCTCTTGTACAGTGACAGTTTTATTTCTGTCTTAAATTCTCATTAAACTCGTTAATGTCTTCTGTGAGAAGCCAGACAGCACATCTGTCTGCCGCAGCCTCAAAATGTTCCACATTATGTGGACATAAATGAAACATGCATATTCATATTTTTAATGGTGTGGAAGTCTTTGTGGCATTTCAGCTGTAGTCGTGCTTTGCTGTGTTTTTGATAAAGCTAAATCTGTTTGTTGGTGTTCAGCTGAAATGTTTTGGGTTTTTTTTTCTTTGATGCATAAACAATAGCGGCCAGGTTGGCATGCTTGTCACTTGCAGTTTTGTTATGAATCTGCAGAAATCTACGCAAATGTACAAAAAGGAAGAAAGAGTGGGCTGTTAAAAGCAGATAAAAGGGCAGGAGAGACTGTGTGGTCGTCAGTACCACCAATCAGCAAGAGTTTTATCTTTTCAAATGGTGTTGAAAAGAGCAGTGGAGAGTTAGACTCTGACGAGGCAGGGGGAGATTAAAAATCAGAAAGATAAAGGGGAGGAGACAAAAGAGTAGCTGGGAGTGATGAAACCCACCACTTCTTTGCTTGGCAAACTGGGTGATGGATGAATTTCCAGCAGGAGGGAAATTCCTCACTGTCAGATCGCCTCCAGCATTTCTCTGTGAAAGTCTGTCCATCCTCAGTTTAACTGAGATTGGATTTACACATTTCTTTGCCCCTCACTGAAGCACTGAAACCAGAAACCAACTCCTCCGCGATTGTTAGCACATTGTCAAATTTTGGCTGAGCTTTTTTACATGAGTGCAACTTTTTCCATTAAAAGTATGTTCTGTGGAGCTTTGCCTGATTAATGATCCCCCCCCCCCCCCACTGTGCTGTAATGCCAGAGCTTGGGCGTTCTGCCTCACACACTCTGTGCCTCATGTTTCTGTCTCAGTGTGCAAAATGCACATCTTCCTTCAGGTTGTTATTTTGGCTAAACAGAGAATTAGACTCAGATTGCACAGAATGGGCAAAACTGGTTCCCACACAAACAACGGATTACTATGATAATGGTCACGTGTAAGGCTTTTTCAGTCTCTCCTGTAGCGGCAGAGAGATCTCATCATTAAAGAATCATTTGGTTTAGGTTCCTTTCATCAGTATTTAATTTTAGCAACTAAAATTTGAATTTTAGACAACTCTGTTGTGGTTATTCTATGACTTTATGGCTCATACCATTCTTCCATGACCTTCCATGACCTTCTGCAATATGTCACCATGTCACTTTGAACGTGCCTGAGATACCAGCCACACCCTAAACAGAGTTGTCAATTGTGGTATAAGTTTCATGCTTTTGTCTGGTCTCTTTAACTAGCCTTGTTTAGGCACAAAAGGCTCTTCTCAGATGGCTCTCTTCAAATCAGCGCCTGTGTGTGGTATTCCGTGCATTTGCAATAATCTGTTGACTTAAAGCCTCAGAAAATCCTTGCTGACAGTGTGAGAGGGGAGGGGGTGGATGGAAAAACATTTACTATCTTCAGTTTACTGGATAAAGAGTAAAGATGCTGTTCTTTTGTCTGCACAAGCAAAGTATTAATCAAGCGGTCAAGGATTAGGGAGTTAAGTAATGTGTTATGGTAGCGAAGGAGTCTGAAGAGATAACAAGAAATGTCTGAGTTGTCTGAAAGCTGTCTGAAGATTTAGCTTCCCAGCATTTAACAACACCCTTCTAATGCATTTCTTTTTTTTTTAATTCTAGTGTACAATGGCAGTCTTCATTAAGCTGTTCTCTGTTCCTTTGTGATTTTTAATCATATATCAGAAGTTAGAGGAAACTCGGCTTGAAAAATTAGAATTTATACATCCTATCACACAGGAAATACAAAAGGAATGTTAATGAACCACCATGGGATAGTCTGGCATTTCTAAAGGACATCCAGTAGCAAAGTAATCAGCATTTATGTAAATTTTCAAGTAAAAATCCAAAACATCATCTGGATTAGTGTCTCACTTGTGAGTTTTTGATGTTTCATTCTTATGCGATAACAAACCGAGTAACAAAACATGTTCTTTTTGACATACCTTGTGCTTTTGGAAATTTGTGAGGGTAATATGAATCTTTTTCTGCCATTTAAGAGACCTAATGAGTGATCAATAATGGAGAACAATGAATCTGCAGCTCTGTTCCTGACACTAGAATGGTTGGGTGTTTCTGTTTATCTGCAAATGATCAGGAATAAAGAAATGCCCACGGTTGTGGTTACTAAGTTACAAAGTCAGGCTGGCCACCAAGCAAAGTACAGATGTAACCAACGAATCCCACTAATGCACACTGTATGCAACTATTACCCTGAACAGTGCTGTAATCTTTATCTGAAATATTGGGTATTTATAAACACTATAAAGTCATGGTTACAAAATAGGAATTGGATATATTTTGAGTTATATGCACTAAAGTAGTTGGAAAAAAACAGCCCATTAAAAAACTGAAAGAACTGGGTCCACATTTTTTGGTGAGTCTGTGTCTGTGGTGGGAGAAACTGAAGTGTTCTCACATTCTTGTGATGCCAGAAATCTGTCTAATGTTAGGCATCCTTCCATAGCTGCAGCCAATGTGTGATGTTCTTGTCTGTTCAATTATATAGTAAACCACATCTAATCACTGGCAATTCACAACTAATTTGGAAGAAGCTCACCTGTTGCTGAATTGCACAAAACTGCCAATGACAGATCTACATCCCACACTGAAATTTTACTGATTTACCAAGCTTGCTTTGTCTGTAGGGGTTTTGGTGGCTGTAGTTTAGTTCTGAGTCCTGGCAGAAATGCTCATCGTAATCACAGCATAAACACTGTTTTTCCATCATTGGAGGGGGTTGAAATATGTTATTTTCCTTTGCTGCTCAGAGGTATGCTTTTTGTCCAATATTCCATGAAATATATTACAACTACTGTTACACTATGTTGATACAGGGTGCTCTACGCTTACGTCTGATGCTCTCAGTAAAGAATTGGTCCATAACACATGAAATACTCAAGACTGAGTATACTTTATATGTGGCCCCTTCCCATACCACAAGTTTACGCTGTTTTTAAATTTTAAGCATTTGCATCAATCCCCTTTTCTGTGTATATGGGATCACTGAAATATTGTGACTTGGCTATTTTTGTTGGCAGTTTAGGAAACTTGTGCGTCATACCTGCTCTGAATGTTTACATTCCCACTCTTACAGTGCTTAACTGGATTTCCATTGATAAGTGCAACTAGACACAAAGCTTGTGATTGAGATGAGTAACAGTTTGTTGTTGTTGTTTTTTGTTTTTTCAGATGTGATGCACTAAGGAATTAATGGACAACTCCTATAATTTGCCTATATAGATCAAGAGAGTTATAACCTCCACGTATTGACTAACAGGAAGAGAGCAGATGATCTGTACCTTCCTTTTTAGTATGGTAACGTGGTGCTGACAGAGCTATTATTGAAACCCTGTTGAGTGCCAAGAACCTTATCAGGCCTATATTCCTGGTACAAAAGTCTTTGCATGGTAAGAAAAGTAAAATAAATAAAAATATGCAGACCACTAAATCAGCAAAATCAACCAGCAAAAAACACAGACTAATCCCAATAAACAGTAACCAGCAGTGATGGCCAGTTGATGGTAGCCAGTAGCCAGTTTGAATGATTTATGAAAGATTTCCTGTGTCTGTCCTGTTCCTGTGGCAGCAGAGCTGAATCAGTCTGTTAGAAAGTGCTCCGCTGCCTGTCCAGTAAGTGGTTCATTGGGCGGTCAGGATAATCAGTGATGGAAAACTTTGTTCAGTGACCTCTCCACCACAGCTTCAGAAGTGTCTAATTTGCAGCCAGTGATAGAGCCATCCTTTCTAATCAGTTGGTTCACCAGCTCTGATGCTGCTCCCCCAGCAGACCACAGCAAAGTACACTGCTCATTCTAAGATGACTTATGGAAAATCTCCAGCATGCTGCTTACATTGAAGGATCTCAGCTTCCTTAGGAAATAGAGCCTGCTCATCTCCTTATATACAGCCTTTACTTGTGTACAGTGTTGGTCTTCCACTTTAGTCCATTGTTGATGTAGACGCCCAGGTACTTGTACTCGTCCACAATATCAACATCCTGTCCCAGGATAGACATGGGCGGTGGAGCTGTCCTCTTCCTTCTGAAGTCATCTCTTTGGTCTTATTTGCATTCAGAAGCAGATTATTTCTCCTGGACCACTCCAAAAAAATCATCCACTAGTACTCTGTGCTCCCTTCCTACCCATCACTAATACCTCTGACCACTGCAGAATGTATTTCTGTAGGTGGCATGGCCCAGAGTTGTACTGAAAGTCTGAGGACTCTGTGTTGGTATATTTGCAGTGGGACTTTGGACTAGAAATAGTGCATTACAGTAATCAAGGAGCTAATATCTTTATAATTTGTTTACCATTTTTGAAGGATAAGAGTAAATATGGCAGTGGTTTCGTATGGAGAAGAAAAAAGATTTTTGTAATCAAATCTACCTCCATCTTTTTAAATTGAACTTTATTATGCTACCCTCTAAGTGGTTCTCAAGATGGGCAAGCTTCTGATCACTAGCCATGTCAAACTCGCCATCTACCACACACATTTAAAATATTAAGTTTCAAAAAGTCAAGACTGAACAACTTTGTGCTCTTGAAAACTGTCAATGGATTTGGAGCAAAGGCCAGAGTACAAATGTACAAAATTCTGTAGATTCACATCTAAGTGTGTGTGTGTGTGTGTGTGTGTGTGCGTGTGTGTGTTCGCATTATAAAAGCAGAAATGTGTAAATGCATTTTTTTTAAAGAAACTGTATAAGCCCTGTCTGCGCATCATCTTTGTTTACAAGTCTCATTAATTGTGAAGTTGCACACAGAAAATGTAAAATCAAGACGCTCAGAGAGGTGGAGGAAAGGAAAGGTGCTTTTTTTGGCGTTATTAAATCTGGAATCAGAACTGAACAAAAACTACTGAAGGAAAAAGTAAGAGAGGCTGTTCATAGCAAAGGAACTGGGCAGAGATAAAAGAAAGAAGTGGTTAGACTACAAATGTGAGGCAAAAAAGCCTATCAGTTTGCACAAGAAAAGCTTGAGGCCAACGTGAAGAGGGTCGACAAACCCTGCTTTATCTGCTGCGGATCAGTGCACTTGTATTTAGCTTTAGATAGAATTATTGGCGATGAAGAGGGAGATGCAGGTGTACAAACTGTTGAATGTTTTATCAGAAAAGGTTAAGATAAATAAGGCAGTTAATTATTTAGCCTAGTAGACTGAACCACAATGACAGAGTAGATATCTTTATAAACAGCTGTAGCCAGCTACAGTATTTATAGCAACTGCCCCCACAATTACAAAAATATATACAGGGACAGCAATAAAAAGCCAGATAAAATTGTTTTAACAGTTGAATCAAATATATCAAATATCCGTATAATTGTACTTAGATTCACTGGTCTGATCTGACAATATGTGAGGTGATCATTTTTCCTGGTGAACCTGCCAAAACTGATGAAAGATGTGACATTAAAAAGAGCATGTCACAGAAAAACTAGAAAAAAGCATTTCCTGGAGGAAATGCTACTGTGAATGCTTGCAGCTGAAAGATCGGTCAGCTCTTATCAAATATTTCAAATATTCTCTAACTTACCTGTAGACTAAGTTTCATTTCCACAAAATAAAAGCTAATGTTACTGTAATCTCTTGAAGACAATGGTACTATTTATTCAGTACAGCTGGAAGACTGGAGCTGAAATGCTAAGAAGTGCTTTGAACCACTTACATGCTCCACAAATCACTTTGAAGTATCATCAGCCAATCAGAATGCCCCTCAGTTGGCTTTGATCTGCCAACTGAAAATCATTTTCAATGGTGAAAAACCTCACAAAAATATTAATATAAAATAAAGTTAAAATGTTTAAAAGCTGACAATGGACAGCCCTGGTCTCTAGAAAAAGTTGAACGTTGTGATAGCAGAACGGTTTCTTTAGCTTAAACGTAGCTTAAGCCACATTTGACACAAAAAGCGGCGGAATAAATAATAATAAAGGTTTCAGTTAAAAGTGAAGAACAAGTAACTAGGTCCCAGAATATATCCCTGAGGAACTCCACAGGACAGCAGAGCAGAGTCACTCAGTGGGCAGTGGATACAAGTTAATTTTAAAAAGAGGGCTGTTTAAGTGCCAGATATCCCTATCTGTCTCTGACTACAAAAATTAAAAATGTTAGCCACTGTGGAAGGATGACCCATACTGTAATAACTAAATCAGCCCAGCTAAGACTGGCTCTGATAATATTAACTGGAAGGTTTTTTATTATTGTACTTAAATCAGTTGCACCAAAATCATGTTGCAAAATTCTTACATTTCTTCCGACATGTTCACATCTGTTACCTGAGAATGTTGAAGAATGTTGTATCATCTTTAACTTCTATAATGATTGGCTGGAATTTTGTTTGCTTGTCCACAATAATTAGAAGGAAGGAGAGAAGTTAAACATTAAGTTGCCTGACTAGACATTTGCAAGGTGAGTAGATTCCCCTGCAGAACAAATTTAAACAAGCACTACTTCAACACTGCAAGTTCATTTTGTTACCTTTTGGAGAATTGTAGTGAGCTGTGTCCTTAGGTTGTTTCAAAGCTATGAATTTAAATATATTTTAAGAGCTGCTTTTATTGTTCCTACAGATTGGTTTTGTAATGATCCGTTGTCCTGCTGTAAATATGATTTAGGCTGCAGTGAATTATGTGAGAAAATGTGTAGTCATGACTGAGCTATGGGGCCCTGTGGCAAACAGGCCTACAGGCTTTTGACTCAGTGACAATAGTGAAAATGAACCGAGACTGGATTACAACAGTGCTGCATTCCACTCCAAACCTGTCTGTCGCACACACGCACACACACACACACACACACACACACACTCACTCACTCTAATCTGGCACCCAGGCAGGCAGATCACAGACGCAAGCCAATACATGTCTAACACACTCTTGCCTAAAGTGCAGAGGGAACACTTAGCAACAAGAATTGTGTGTGCATGTGTGCGCATTGGAAAGCCTGAAAATATATGAGTAGAAAATCCTAAAATAACTCTGTCAAAAAGAGGCCAAATCATTGATAACTATCACTGGATGAGTTTCAGTGTGCTCTTTCAGTTCTGCTCCCACACTCTTTTGTGCTGACTTGTAAATAAATGAAGTCCTGAGCCAGTCTGCATTATCAGTAAGCTAGCCAAGAAAGACATTTTAAAATTGATTAGTACTCAATTCAAATTTTGTTCCCAGCCTTTTTTTTATTAGATTCTGCTGCATTGTGTGAACGCCACCTGTCACAGCTTGCGTTCCGTTAACATAGTTGACAGTCATGGTTTCCTAATGCACAGAGTAGTGAATGATTAAACCACAAAGCGGCACGAACGGATAACCTGAAGGCAGCGGTATAAATAAACATCCTCTGTGCATCATTGAGCAGAGGACAATAAGCCACTTTGGGTTGGAAAAAGTGTCTTTGGCCTCTTTTTGGTAATATTTTGCCAGTTCACTGGGCTTCTAAAGTGCACCTTGAAAAGAACAAACCAAGTCAAGTCTGAATGTTGTTGAAGCCTCCTCTTCACATCAACTTCTAAAGAAAACCTAAACAAAACAAGAACGGACGTATTTTCGAAACTCTTGTCTCATCGTGCTCTCATCAATAAATACCAAGGAGCCTTTCCAAGAGTTTGTAATAATTACTCAGCTATAAAATGGTGACAGTTTTCTGTTGATGAAGGGCTAATAATGTTAATGTGACAAAAATATTTCAGTATGCAAACTGATCTAAACTTAACCAGTTTACCAATTTTGAAGGATCTCTAAAGCTCAATTTTAGAACAATATTTAAAATTCAAATAAAATCAAGGTTTATTTGTCACATACACGGTCATACACAGTACAACTGGCAGTGAAATGCTTTGGTGACTGCTCTGCCACACAAATTACTGTACTAAATAGTTTATATATATATGTGTGTGTGTGTATATATGTATGTATATGTATATGTATATGTATGTATGT
>VUQK01040376.1:309-23219 GCA_015106715.1 Bujurquina vittata
TGGGGGGGGGGGGGGGGGGGTTGTGCGCCTAATAAAATTACTGGTGAGTGCACGTGAAAAGGAATGATTTGTAGTGTAAAGAACTACAATAAGACTAGCAAAGTGCAATATAAATGCCAGTCCATTTCACTCCATATATCACTGCCACTACTGCTGAACCACTGCAGAATGACACTGGAAAAAAAGCCACTCATTTCAGTACACAAGAGCTCTCATGCTCTCCCATTGAGTGGTTAGTTATAAGCTCATTGCTCTGCATGATTGCTAAGCTTTACTTGCTTAGATTTATAGTTTAAGAGCTATTGGTTATGCAGTGTGGTTGTGTGTAAAACACTTGGCTTGAGTAAACTGTTTCACTGCTGTAGTCTTGTGTACAACATAGGAGCTGTGTTCTTGATCTCAGTGAGATTCTCTAGAAAAATTAACCTTAACCAAGTACCGTATCTGTAAGTCTTTTACCACAATGAGAGAAATAATCTCAATAATCACCAGAATACTTGAAAAACCTGAATTGTCTCTTTAAATTAAGAAAATGGCAGCCACACTCTATTTTTTGAACCTGATTTATTTGTGTTTATTTTGTGCCCTTTTCACATCATTTGCAACACCTGTTGTGTTTAAGGATGAGGGGCTCTGTCAAGAATGGGAAGAGACCAATTCTAAACCTCAAGGCAACTTTTTATGTTTAATATATTAAATAATTTCAGCAAGTCTTTGAGACACCATTATCAGTAGGTATGGGAAATCACATCAGATTATGTATTTTAAATTCATCCATTTTAACTCCACAGAAAGCCACAACAGTGCTGCTGTGAACAGCTGGTATTTCCCGGCATTTCAAATGCTTTGACTTCGTTACCTTATTGTCAGTTTATATTTTCAATGAATGACAGTCTTATTATCAGGTGCTACTGATTGCTGCTGATACAGTACAACTGAGTATAGCTCTGTTTGTGCTATCAGTATATAAAGTATTTCCCAGATACTGTTACTTAATTGGAGTTTGTCTTCTCAGGGGTTCATCATGGCCTTGAAAAGGAGAATGGCGACATCCCCCTCTAGCAGTGTGAGTGGAGGAGATTTTGACGATAGCCAGGCTTCATCGTTAGTGCCTTCAATTGGGAGAAAGAGGAGAAGGACCTCAAACATTCCTACTGTGGATCCTGTAATTTTACAAATTTCAGTTACCATTTCTTTAAAAAAATTAACTGTGAGAATTATAGTGCCCACACTGAACGTAAGTATTTGATGATGAAAATGGTGTGGATAAGTTTAAGTGTTTAATTTTTACCCTGCAGATTGCTGTGTGTCATGAACTGTACAACACTGTCAGAGATTACAAGGATGACCAGGGGAGGATGCTGTGCGAGCTCTTCATCAGAGCCCCAAAAAGAAGGTGGCGAGAGAGATGAGTGATCATTGGATATAATTACATCATTAAGTTAGTGGTCAGTGTCAGTGAAAACATTACAAGCATTAGAAAAAGTTTTATTTTCTAACAGGAATCAGCCAGATTATTACCACGTGGTGTCTCAGCCTATTGACATGATGAAGATCCAACAGAAATTAAAGATGGAGGAGTACGATGATGTTGAGCAACTAACTAGTGACTTTCAACTTTTATTCAACAATGCAAAGACTTATTATAAGGTTACAAATATATATATTTAATCTTTAAATGTTTGCACATATTTATAAAGGAAATCGAAAATCTAGACTACAAATATAAAATTAATTTCTCTCGTTTTAATGTAGTTGGACACTCCAGAATACAGAGCTGCCTGCAAACTGTGGGACCTTTACCTGCGAACCAAGAATGAGTTTGTTCAGCGAGGGGAATATGATGACGATGATGAAGATGGATATGATGCACAAGACAACCCTGGAGGATCCACTGAAGATGAGGTGCAATTTATGGATGCAGTGTTATTCTTCATTATGAGATTCCTGCTGGCCAGAATCAGTGCTGAATCAGTTCTGTGTATTCAGTGTTGCTGTGTTAAAATATAAGTCACACAAAAAAATTAGTCGATCAAGGCGGCAGCAGACCAGCAGATTATGTGGTCTTTTTTTTCTTTTCTTTTTTTTCCAAGAGAGCAGCTTCAGTTTATTGTGTCAAAGAGCTGTTTGACAGCAACCTAATCCCCCAAAACCATCCGTATCAGCATGGTTAGCATTTGTACTTGCAGCATATTATGGCACTCTGCTTAGCATTGACCCAGGAGGAGGAGTGAGGAACTGGGACTGTGAAACTATGTAGAAAAAGAGGTATAACTTGCCAGTGGTCTAGAATAATAAGTCTTCAGATTTTTACAGCTCATACTTTATACCTCAGATGTTAATAAACATGTTATAACATGATAAAAAATGCACATGGTTGGTACATTACATGCAAAATTATATGCTACTGTGGTGGCAATTCATTAAACATTAGAAACTACACATCTACAATAGAGATTTCTGAGAGGTTAATCGATTGATATAGATCTGATCACTTTCATACTGAGTGTGAGTAGTAGTAATAATAAAAATAAATGAATGAATTATAGAAAATTTGAATAGTGCATTATTATACGCTTGCCAAAAACAGGAATAGTTATGGCTGGTAGGCAGGTGGGATGCCATTGTTATTGAAGTGTCCCCTCAATAACTAGACTTACTTGACCTATACTTAACCGCCTTCATGGGTAGATAGCTTGTGAAGGAAGCAAGGTTGGGATTGCATATGGGGTCACTGGAGTCATGGTCAAAGTCATATGGTTAAATCTTTGATTTTTCATGTTCACTTCATATCTAAGAAACAGTCTGAAGGATTTTGATGAAACCTTTCACGATTATTCTCCATATTAAGACATGCAAAAATCAACTGCTCAAGGTCAAAAGTCAAAGTCACATAATTATATCTTTGTTTTTCATGTGACAACGAACAAGAGTTAATACAGTGGGACCAGCGTATTTTGCCCAGCTAGGCAGTGTTCCTGTCTGAACGTTATACCTTGATAATAGCACTCGTGTTGATATAACAAGTAAATACCAGTTATGACTTTAAGGTATATTCATTATTTAAAATGTTTACTATAGCTTGTAGATTTTAATGTAGCATTATACAGCATGTGACTCGTTTTCTGAAGGTATTGCAGTTTTATCAGTATAGTATTAAAACGTGATGCATTTATGTTTTAAAAATTTTAACTCCCAGTAGTAATAGGTCTAAAAGCCATCTTTTACTGTATCAGTGTTTATACAGTCCACAGCTGACATGACTAAGGATGATATTGTATTTTGATGCCTAACTGATGTAAATATTTGTATCAGAGTGCACCTACCTGTTTGAAAGAAGTTCTTGAGCAGCTCCTTGATGCTGTGGTTTCTTACACTGAGCCTACTGGTCGCTTCGTCAGTGAGCTGTTCCAGAAGCTTCCCTCCAAAATGGTATGAGCACCTTCAGTATGACTTAAGAAATGAAATGTAAAATAAGTAACTCTGCTTTGATCTGTAGTTTGCCTTTTTCATTTAGCAATACCCAGATTATTATGCCATCATTAAGGAACCAATCGATCTGAAAATCGTCGCTCAAAAGATTCAGGTACACAGTTGAAATTTCCTGTTAAATACTGGTTTAGCGTTTTAAAATATTTTTTTTAAATAAAATGTCCAACCAGTACATTTGCTTTTAGTTGGGCCATTACAGGAGTGTCATTGCCATGGCTAAGGATATAGACTTGCTGGTCAAGAATGCCAAAACCTATAATGAGCCTGGATCACAGGTGTTTAAGGTCAGCGTGCATCTGAAAATATGATGCATGGTGCACATTATCACCAGTGTTCAACAGGCCAACCTATGTGACCTGCTGTTGTGTTGCAGGATGCAAACACCATTAAAAAGATTTTTGCACAAAAGAAGTCTGAGATGGAACATGGAGAGCCAATCAAGTCCAGCATTCGTATCAGGTACTTAACACCTGGAATAATATAGAGAGAAGCTGTATTAACTTTGTGGTTTTAACTCTCCTGCTCTTTAAAATTTTCTGTAAGGAATAGAAGATCCGCACAGGGAGACCGCCTCTCAGCTATCACCATGGCCCTTCAGTATGAAAGTGATGAGGAGGGCATACTCTCTGGTAAATGTTCATTGTGTCGTTATTAAACTGTTGGACGTTGATTAAAATGCTCTGCACAGTGTTGTAACTGAAAGCTGCATCATTACCCGTTTGTCTTCCTGCGTTTGTCAGGGTCTGTCCACTATGATGAGGGAGAATCAGAGGCAGAGAGTATGACCTCTAACATAGACATGAGTAATCCCATCTTCCAGCTGTATGAAGCTGTGCGAGGTGCCAGAAATAGCCAGGGCCAGCTGATTTCTGAGCCTTTCCTGCAGCTGCCATCCAGGAAAGACTACCCAGACTACTACCATCAGATCAGTCAGCCCATCTGCCTCCATCAGATCAAGTATGACAGAACTGTGTTTTCATAGTGCTGTTTCCACAATGATCAGGGACATTTATTACACGGCATATGTCTGCTTTCATGCTTGTTTGATTGAATTGAAGTGAATTTTTTATTTAAATCTATTATTTTTAGTTTACAAATTAATTGTTTTTTTGTATTTTAGTTTGAAAATTCTCAAAAGATCCTGTAAAACCTTTTTTTTGGCAAAATTATATCTAGTTTATATTATATCAAGAATATCATGAAAGAAATTCCAAATGCATTTTATTATAGTTTCTATTATAACATTTTATTTGTTTCTTGGTGTTGCTTTTTTTTATCATTGGTGTTTTATTGTCTTTCACCAGCATTCTGTCTTTTTATCTTATGCGAAACAATGTGGCATCAAACACACTCACTGTACAGTTCAGTTTTTCTGTGCCCTCCTTCCCAAATGTGAGAGCCCATAATTCCCCACAGGAACAAGATGAAGAACAATGAGTATGAGAGCGTTGAGCACATCGACTCAGACCTGACGCTGATGTTTGAGAATGCCAAACGCTATAATGTTCCTCACTCCTCCATCTACAAGCGCGCTCTAAAACTTCAACACATTCAGCAGGTCAGTGCCTGTGTCTTCTCCTTGAAGTTGTGCATCTATATTGGTTTTTTTTTGTTCGTTGTTTTTTGCTTGGAGGTTCTCTTTAAAAAGAGGTCCATTATGGATTATTTTTTTTAAAACTGTAACTTAAATGTATATATCACCTTTTACCTAGATGAAGAGAAAGGAGCTTTTACAGAGAGATGATGACGATGGAGACAGCATGCTCTCCTCTGCCACATCTGACACCAGTAGCACAAAAAGAAAAAGGTGCACTTTGTCACATATTTGTTTAATTCTCCAGAGTTGGTAATTTGTTGGAAAGGGGCTATTTGTGTGACAGTTCTTTGATGTTCTGTGTCTGGTTTCTAGTCACAAGAAGAATACAAAGAAAAACAGAATGAAAGCTCTCTTAGGTGCTGTGACTGAGGCACGAGAAGCTGGCTCTGGTCGCAGATTGTGTGACCTCTTCATGGTCAAGCCCTCAAAGAAGGACTACCCTGATTACTACAAAGTCATCCTGGAACCAATGGATCTGAGGACCATAGAGCACAACATCCGCTCAGACAAGTACCTGACTGAAGATTCAATGGTGGACGATATGAAGCTCATGTTCCGCAATGCACGACACTACAATGAGGAGGGCTCTCAGGTTGGTTTGAGTATGTCTGAGTTCAGTTTGTTCTATATTTGTATGGCATCCTAAAGCACCATTTGTTTCTTGATCTTGAAGACGAGTTCCTCTGTCAATATCATAGTAGATGTTGTGACAAAACCCAAAGGTCAGTGTTTTGCATTTAAGACTGCTGTAAAAGCTGCATTTCAGGCAGTTTTTTGTGTCGCCTGCTGAGAGGCAGGGAGACACCTAGAGATTGCTTTTCTATTGTCTGTCACACCTTCAGTTTCTCAATAACTGTGCAATATATTTGCTTCAATTTGGAAGATAGATTCAAATTCACACCATAGATGCATTTGTTAAAAATTTCAGATCCGTTCCACTCTGTCACCTTGACCTGAAGGTTGAGGTCAGAGGTCACGTTTTCTGGAAATCTTTTGCATGCGATAATCCCAGAATGATATGAGGGTAGGATGTTCAAATTCACACCATAAATACATATAATAAAAATCTCGGATGAGTTTGAATCTCGGCCACCTTGACCATCAGGTCAAAGGTCAAGTTTTTATTATGTTGCCTGCCAAATGGCAGGGATACACTTGGGGATTGCTTTTCCATTGTCTGACTGTCTTTCTTTCAGCATCTCAGTAACTGTGCAACACACTGATTTCAGGCTTTAGGAGGATAGATACGTATTGAAGAGTACAACTGCAGAACACAAAGACCTTAATCCTGCCTCCGATTTATGTTGGTTTAATTATTGTCATTAATCTTTCCATGATTCATTAATCTCTCAGCTTTCTTATGTTGTATTTTCTATGTCAGATATCTTTATCAATATTGAATGAAATAAACATCATGTTTAAAATTTAGACAGTTATATGCAGTACCTTTTTTGAAGAACAATGATTTACTGTAAAAATCTGTTTTTAAATATAAACTTTGTTTCACACGAAGGTTGAACTTAGGGGCTGCACCAAGGCAGATGTGCTGTCGTGTCTAAGGATAGAAATATGGTTTTGGAAATAATTGATCTTGAAAAAAAGTACATGGGGAGTGATATCTACCCTGAATGTCTGCATTGTTTCTTTAGGTCTACAATGATGCAGACGTCCTAGAAAAGATCATGACAGACAAACGCAAAGAGCTTGGCCCAGCAACTGATGATGACGACATCATGTCCCCAAAGTTGAAAATAAGTATGCCACTCTGTTAACCTGTTTGGTTTCACTTAACATAATCAAGCAATATAAGAATATTTTTTTATATATATATATATATATATAATGTATGCGCACACACGCAAATGTTACTTATTCTATTGCAGGAAAGAACAGCATTACTCTGAAGAAGTCCAAGTATTTAACACCCCTACAGCAGAAACTGAATGAGCTTTATGAAGCTGTCAAGAATTTCACTGATAAGCGGGGCCGTCGTCTCAGTACAATATTCCTGCGCTTGCCTTCTCGTGCCGAGCTGCCTGACTATTACATTGCCATCAAGAAACCTGTGGACATGGAGAAGATCAAGAGCCACATGTTGGCCAACAAGTACCAGGATGTAGATGCTCTGGTGGAGGATTTGGTGCTCATGTTCAACAATGCCTGCACTTACAATGAGCCTGAGTCCCTGATTTACCGCGACGCTCTGTTGCTGCACAGGGTGCTGTTAGAGACAAGGCGTGACCTGGAGGGAGGAGAGGATGCCCATGTGCCCGATGTGCCTCGTCTCATCCAGGAACTTATCCGCAGCCTCTTTGTTTCTGTGCTCGGCCACCAAGATGATGAGGGACGGTGTTACAGTGATTCACTTGCTGAGATCCCGGCTGTTGATCCTGCCAACCCAGAGAAACCGCCAGTCAATTTTGAGATTATCAGAAATAATGTAGATCGCAGTCTCTACAAGAGGTTGGATGTATTTCAGGACCATATGTTTGAAGTGCTGGAAAAGGCCAGACGACTGAATAGGTAAAGTATTGCTCAACATGGTAGACAAAACCATATCAGTGCTTATTGTCTTAAAAAAAAAAAGCCGAAGTTAGCATTACACCATATGTTTGTTACAGGACAGACTCAGAGATCTTTGAAGATGCTGTGGAGCTACAGCAGTTCTTCATACGTATCAGAGATGAGCTGTGTAAGAATGGAGAGATCTTGATGTCCCCTGCCCTCAGCTATACTTCTAAACATCTGCATAGTGATGTCGAAAAGGAGAAGAAAGAGAAGCTTCCTAAGGAGTTTGAGGAGGACAAAATCAAGAGAGAAGAGGAGAAAAGGGGTATATTATTTTTTAAAGCTCACAGTGCATTAAAAAACATGATGTACTATGCAGCTCTGCATATAGCTTTGTTTGGCTGAATATGTCGTGAATTCCCAGAAGCAGAGAAGAGGGAGGACCCTGTTGGAGGATCATGGCAGTCAGGCTTACAGCGCACATACAGTCAGGACTGCAGCTTCAAGGACAGTATGTACCATGTGGGAGACTATGTATATGTGGAGCCTGCAGAGCCTAACCTCCAGCCCCATATAATCTACATTGAACGCCTTTGGCAAGATGACACTGGTCAGTCATTAAGTAGTAGTGAAATTATTTTTTCTTTTAAAAAACCATATTGATATTGTCAGGCAGTTACACTGAGTCAGTTTTTCTACTGCTAATACACACAGGAGAAAAGTGGCTTTATGGCTGCTGGTTCTATAGGCCAAACGAAACATTTCATCTGGCTACAAGGAAATTTCTAGAGAAGGAAGTTTTTAAGAGTGACTATTACAACAAAGCTCCTGTCAGCAAGATTCTGGGAAAATGTGTGGTCATGTTTGTGAAAGTAAGTTGCTGCTTTTTTTTTCTTCTTCTTTTTAGGTAAATACTAAGTTTTGTTTTACTGTGACTGTGTTTTAAATCCATTTTTTCTTAATTGGGCTTTAAGGAATACTTCAAGCTTCATCCAGAAGGTTTCAGAGCGGAGGATGTCTATGTCTGTGAGTCCCGCTACTCTGCCAAGTCCAAGTCCTTCAAGAAGATCAAGATGTGGGCCATGCCCCTGAGCTCTGTCCGGTTTGTTCCAAGAGAGGTACCCCTTCCTGTAGTCCGTGTGGCATCCATGTTTGTCCAAAAGCAAGAAGAGAAGCCACCAGACATTGCAGATGAAAGCAAGGTTACAGGTGGTGTAATAGACAAGGTAAAGAGCAATTTAGTTGCTTCTATGAAAATCGGTAGTGTACAGTACTGATGTCAGGAAACCAATTTGTGTCTGAAGGAAAAGGAGGATGTTCCATTGGATGTGACCAATGGGGAGCCAGGGTGTCAGTACTACGAGCAGCTCTGCTACAACAACCTGTGGCTTAAAGTAGGAGACTGTGTTTACATCGCTTCTCATGGACTAGTGCGCCACCGAGTTGGCAGGTAGAGTAGGTGCTCCTATGAAAATGCTCTGTAAGTGATGTCAGCATATCCTTTATGACAGCCAAAAGTTCATATTTTGCTTAATTGTGAAGAAATGTTTATATTTCAGTTCTCCTTTTCCAAACTTCCTTTTTTGGAATATGTCTTGCTGCCCTATAGTTATGATCATTTAACTCTGTTGTTGGAAGGTAAAGGATTGAGCAATAGTGTGATGGTGGGTAATGCATTATGTTGATAATAATATTTAGCATATACGTATGACATGGCTTCTTTTATATTTCCATTGAACAGGATTGAGAAAATGTGGATGCGAGATGGAGCAGGTTATTTCTTTGGTCCCATCTTTATCCATCCTGAAGAAACTGAGCACGAACCCACAAAGATGTTCTATAAAAAGGAAGTGTTCCTCAGCAACCTGGAGGAGACTTGTCCCATGACCTGCATCATAGGTACCCTAAACAGAACACAATCAGTTTTTGTGTATTACCTCATGGTTATAATATTATGAGTAGAAATACTAAATGTATTAATTAAATTAGTTCTCATTTCACAGGAAAGTGTGTGGTATCATCCTTCAAAGACTATTTGTCATGTCGGCCCACTGAAGTGCCTGAAGAGAATGTTTTGCTCTGTGAGAGCCGCTACATTGAGAGTGAGAAGCAGATGAAGAAATTCAAGGGTCTGAAGCGCTTCTCACTCTCTGGGAAGGTGGTGGAGGATGAAATCTACTATTTTAGGTGAACAGCCTGTACGCATATACGCATGTATATCACTGTTGGTAGGTGAAAAACCTTAACAAGACATCTCTACTGTGAAGCAAAAATTGAAAGCAGAACTTTAAGCACGGAAGCAAGCTTTTCGTAATTGAAGAATTTATTTGGAAAAAGATGAATAAATTGCACTGAATGTCTTATACAGGAAACTTATAGTGCCCCAGAAGGAGCCGTCCCCTCTGTTAGACAAGAAAATTGAGGAACTGGAAGCTAAGTTTGCTGACATGACAGATGAAGAGCTAGAGGATCTTGGGGATGATGATGGCGAGCTTGGGGACCAGTCTCTTCCACAGATGCAGTCTTCCATGTCTAGTGACATGGATATCATGCCTTACACTCCTCCACAGGTCAGTATGAGGAGTATTTTTTTTTTTAATTAGGGAGTTAATTGATTTTAGGCAGTTTTTGTTTTTAGCATTTTTGTAAATTGTTCCCCTGTGATTGGTTACAGTCCACACCAAAATCCATAAAGGGGCTTTCAAAGAAGGAAGGCTCAAAGAGGAAGATTAACATGAGTGGTTACATCCTGTTCAGCAGTGAGATGCGAGCGGTCATCAAAGCTCAGCATCCAGACTTTTCCTTTGGGGAGTTGAGTCGTCTTGTTGGCACAGAGTGGAGGAACCTGGACAGTTCCAGGAAAGCAGAGTACGAAGGTGAGTATTTTTATTTGATGTTCGTAGCATAGAGATTTGGTTGAATCTATCAATCCATTTATTTGTGGCTTAAGAATTGTGAACAATAAAGTTAATATCTTATATTTTTATTTGTGTGTCAGAACGAGCAGCTAAAGTGGCCGAGCAACAGGAACGTGAGAGAGCCCAGCATCAGACGTCCCCTAGAGCAGGTACCCCAGTAGGGGCACTGATGGGGGTGGTGCCTCCCCCAACCCCCATGGGGATGCTAAATCCCAGCATGACGCCTGTGTCAGGTAACCCCTCGTAGATGCAGATGGAACCCCAGTGCACACTACAAGGCTGGAATAAGAAGCTTAACTGCTAGAATTAGTCACATTTTAAATTTTATTTTCATTTTGCTGTGATTTATTTTTGTGTCACTGCTAATGTTATTTCACTTAATTCATAAATCCAAGACTTAAATGGTGCATAACACCCATTATGCATAAACCGCACACATCATGGTAAAATCCATAGATCAATATAACAATTGGATCATGGCATAGCCTACATGTGACTGCAGAACATGAAGCATAAAGGCTGGTGTACACCGTTTAAGGATTTATACAGTAAAAGGAATGCTTGACCATAGTGCACATGTACTAGATTAATTGTGTGCACATTTCTCTTTTGTGTAACCTTTTCCCTTCATTCATGATTAAGCCAAATATTAACATATAACTGCATGTGTGGTAGTGAATGCATGTTTGACTAATGCATGTTGGTGTTTTGTGTTACTACTGTTTCTTCCTAAGAAGATATGAAGGGTGCATGTAGGTCAGCTATGATCCCCCTGCTGGGATATGTTGAAGGCATGATTAGTATGACTGGCATACCACTACATCACATGGGGGTGCCTGTCTTCCCCCAACATCTCCTGTCCGTTATGCCTGGGTTCCCTGGAATACCATACTTTGGTAAGAGTGCTGTCGTGGCCACACCACCTGTCAAGCAGTTGCTTCCTGTCTCCCAATCTGACTTGCTGGAGGGGCTACCTGTACCAATAGGCTGAGGTCCTTAACTTATCACAAAGTCTCAACTAGGACTTTGGCATTTGTTCGGCTCATTATCAACAGACTTGATGGTAATGGGTTACCATAAGCTTGGTTATAGTAGCAATAAATCCACATATGATTTTTTTAATGATTGGCATTTCTGAAATTCCTAAAATAACACTGGCTAATTTCTAGTATTGCACATCTGACTCCGTATTTGGAATATGAACTGATAGCAAGTGACCTTGCCATGGATGAACTTGTCATGGATGAATATCTTCACAGGTGTCAATGGAATGGGAGGTGGAGCTGGAGCAGGAAGTGTTCATGGATCTCAGGTAATTGATTAGGCTGTGAAAAAGAGAAACTGTTTAAAACTATGCATAAGATCTGAGTTTAGATACCTTTTTCAGTCTTGGTGCAGATTATAGGTGTTGGGATATAAACCTGGAGATCATTAGGTAATTGGTTAGATGACTGTTTTGGGTTTTTTAAAGCTAGTTTGTCTAACCTTGTGCAGACAATGTACAATCATTTTGGGATGCTTGGTCACTTTTACACCATTGGCATGTTGTAGCTTTGTATACATGTAGGTACTGATGATGATCAAATGCTATGTGAATGTTTTGCACGGTTTTTTATGCCTTTATGTTTTTATACCTGTGAAGCCCTTTGAACTGTCACATGGGATATTGGGCTGTACATTAATTGAATGGAATTGAACTGAATAATAGTTTGAATCAGAGAAATAATGGAGTTCTTGCAATATTTTCATTAGATGGGTTTGGTTGGCCCAGGGCAGCAAGCCCCCCCACCGTATCCAGGCCAAGGCCAGGTGGGACAACCTGCACTCCAACAGCCATCCACCCCAGTGTTTGTGTCCCCACCTGCCAAAGGTCAGCGGGTGCTCCACTCTGAGGCTTACCTGAGATACATCGAGGGCCTTAATGCAGAATCCTCAACTGTTAGCAAGTGGGACCAAGCGCTCTCAGGTTAATTTTATACTTTGGTAGCTAGCCATTCAATTTACATAAAGAAGTGGATACACAGGTTTAAATATCTTCACATACTGCTCATATTTTTGGATTTTGCATCTTTTATCTGTGAACACTGATAGCACTCAAATTTGAACATGAATCTGTTGGATTTTCATTTAATTGTAGTTTTGTCACATCCATGTGTGATTTACTTTTTCCCCACCAGTGGAAGATAAAAAAAACCAAAACACATGTCTTTTTGAATTTCAGTCCAAAAACAAGATGTACGTTTGACAAAAGAGCAAGAGAGCAGATTACCATCACACTGGCTGAAGAGTAAGGGGGCCCACAAGACAATGGCAGATGCACTTTGGCGATTACGTGACCTGATGCTGCGGGATACCCTGAACATACGTCAGATGCACAACCTGTAGCCTGCTCATATTGCGAGCCTCTATTCCCAAACCTGTGAGACAGGACGAGGGTTAAGCTCACAAAAACGTCTTTACTTTGTGTTGTCATAAAAAAGAAATATTTGCATTCATACAAGCTGCTTTCTGTGTTGGTGCTGTTTTCTGTTTTACAGTTCAGATATGCTGTTCAAAGTGCATTATTGTCAATGACTGTCGTTCTGTATTGAAGGCCTTCATGGTTTCACAATTAAAATGTGAAGAGTTCATGTTGGTTGTGTTTGACTAAATATAAAATGTTTGAGGAGCAGGAGAGGATATGATTTATATGAAATACATCTAGTATTTGAATAATTTTCCATCCATCCATCCATTTGCTTCCGCTTGTCCTTTTCAGGGTCGCGGAGGGCTGGAGCCTATCCCAGCTGACATAGGGCGAGAGGCAGGGTACACCCTGGACAGGTCACCAGCCTGTCACAGGGCCAACACAGTTACAGACAACCATTCACACCTGTGGGCAATTTAGATTGGCCAATTAAACTAACCCCAGTAAGTGCATGTCTTTGGACTGTAGGAGGAAAGCAGGGGAAACCCACGCAGACACGGGGAGAACATGCAAACTCCACACAGTGAGAGAGAGGCCGGGCCAAGGTGGAATCAAACACTCAACAGGGCTCTGCCACAGAGCGCCTGCATTTTAAGTTAGCAGATCAAAGCGTGTAGTGGCATTCTGATTGGCTGATGATACTTCAAAGTGATTTGTGGTGCATGCAAGTGGTTCAGAGCATTTTTTGGTATTTTACCACTTCTTATTTCAGCTCCAATCTTTCAGCTGCAAGCATTCACAGTAGCATTTTTTTCAGGAAATGCTTTTTCTAGTTTTCATTTGTTATAAATAACTACTTATTTAGTAGTTGAAACCAACAAAGTGTGTTACTGCCACCTACTGGGCTGGGATGATATGAGACTCCAGAATGCAATATGCTGGCTGTTATTTTACACTACTATGTTTTAAGACAATGTAAGAGCAAATTTAAGCAAGAAAATACTAAAACGAACTGATTTTTTTTCAGGAATTTGATGAACTAGACCCTGGAATTCAATGTGAACAAAATATATAACAACATAAACTTGATATATGAACTGTAATGAATATGTACAAAAAAGTTTTTGAGCCTTGCTTTATCAGTTTTGCAAATATTTGCAAACATTGCAATGCATTTTCTGTCCACCTGGACACAGGTGCTCACACTGCAGCGCTCAAACTGTCAGGTAGTTTTATTTTTATTTTCTTTTAATTTTCTTTTAAGTTAGAAAATATAAAAAAAAAATCCCACTTTTCTGCTTCACCACACCCCCTCCCTCTGCTCGCGTTTAGTCAATGGTTTCCTGTGATTGGACGGTCGTTGCACATGAGACGTTTACACTGACATACCATAGTGCTTCGTAAAGCCCGTCTTCTCAAGTTTCAGGAATGGTGTGGATTTTCTCTCTAGCCCAAATGGTTGAGGACTTACGGTAATGCGAGGCATACAGAATCTAACGGAAGAGGAGCAGATTTTTTTGTGCGCGCACAGACAGCCGTAACTTTGGAATGCGATGTGCTACCGTAATACACCGAATATCACTGCAAAGCTCATCTCTATTTTCTGAAACAGTTTGAATTCCCTCTCTAGCACAAACGGTAACAGAGTAACGGTAACAGTCATTTAAAGATCGCTTGTAAAATGGGTCCTACGGCGGGCCCGTGGTAAATAAAGGGTTAATTTCCCCAATACAAACGTGTTGGTGCCCAAATAAACTTAATTACCTTCCCTGTCTTTACAGTAAATCTGGCTGGTTGTGTAAACTACAGCTATGCAAGGTAAACAACGTTGCATCCCAGCACAAGATCACTTTTCCTTCCTGTGAGTTTTCTGTCCATTGTAATGCCATTATGATTGCTGTCATTTGAGCTGAAATCCTATTTGAGCCTGTTAAATTTAACTTTAGTATTGCAGATGATACTCCAACATGACCGGTTTCCATATATTTAGATCTAACTGTGCAAATTGTCCTATTGGTATTTGGGCTAGTGGATCACTCACATGGAGGAGTAGGTGCTGTATTCTCACCTTCCCACCCAAAAAACAACTCCTCATTGCCTTCTCTCTTTCCCAGCTATCACTAGAGATGGGAACCTCTGTGACTGAAACGTAGTAAAGCCCCTGTGAGCTGCTGATGCCTCCCTCATCCCCACCTCAACAGCAGCGCTGTAAATAACTCGTGTTCCTGCACTTTAAACCTAAACAAGGGCGTGTCTTGCGACGTTTGCGTGACATCTGCGCTTGCGCAGTACTCTGACCGCGCAGTTCCTTTTACTCAAGGCATTTGAAAGCTCGAAAGGCGAAGCGGCACGTCTGTGCGACTTGTAGTGGCGCTGCATCTCATCCTAAATTAGATTCACTGTCACGGTAAGGCGTTCCGCTACTTTAACAGTTACCATATTGAGCAACAGTGAATACGGTGTCTATCATTTGTTACAGTTTAATAACTTGCGAGGAAATTGATATTGTTCGGAAATTAGCTAACTTTATGGTTAGCAGCAAACACACTAGCAGGCTAGTGCTAACAGTAGCTGGATGACTTGGACGGGACCGGCTACTGGATCAGTCTATTCACTGGAATCGAGATCCTGTTTTCCATCTTGCTTTGAATAGTATTTTAATTTTTTCACAGGTTGTTACCGACAGTGATGAAATGGATAATTACAACGTAGACCTTACATACTATGCAATGCATGCGATTCCCCGACGGCCATGTGCTTATGTTTAAACTCGCAGAAGACTAGACAGCTTTTAGCCTGCTAGCTCAGTCGTTACGACGCATAAACCGATCTGGAATCAGCAGCGGTGCCAAATTGGCTACATCGCCTCAATCTGGCGTTAGCTGTCTAGAATGGTTAGCTGCTAATAGGCTATAATAAATGCATGAATGATTTAGACTAGCAGACAGACCGTGAACTTGGACTCAAGAGTCGTGTTGGGTAGGGCAGTGAAACGCTTTTATATCAAAGCACGTCTAATTATAAAGATTTAGGTAAATATTACTTTGCTGGAAACAGTGCATATGTTTTGAGGCATTGCTGAGAACTCTGTAGATGTTATTAGACATTTACATGTAACCCACCCATTTGTGATGTGGCAATTAGCCTCTTACAACACACTTTTGATTTTCAGTAATTTCTTTTTTTCTCCTCCTTCAGTTTTGATCATGGAACTGAATGATGCTAACCTACAGACCCTGACCGAGTTCCTCAGAAAAACACTGGACCCAGACCCAACAGTCAGGCGTCCAGGTAATACAGCCTAATGTAGAGTTTATAATGAATATTGTTATAATTAATTTATTTACTGAGCTGTGATTTTTTTTTTTACTTGATTGTCTAATATTTGCTTTGCAACACATTTTTTTCTTTCAGCGGAAAAGTTTCTTGAATCTGTAGAGGGAAATCAGAACTATCCCTTGTTACTTCTTACTTTGCTGGAGAAGTCCCAAGACAACGTGATCCGTGTCTGTGCCGCTGTTACGTTCAAAAACTACATCAAAAGAAACTGGAGAATTGTGAGTCTCGCTGAATAACATGGTTGAAAGTGTTTGGCTCTGAAACTGCTTAATATCTTTAAATAGAAATGTACTGTGTTATCATTGCACCCAGGTCCAGTTGAAATAGGTTAGTTTGCTTTTGTTATTGTAAACTGAAAGAAACTGTGTCCTTTGTCTCTCCCATGCACATAAAAATACCTCAGTGGTAGCAATGTGGCTTGAGTGTTTTGGCATAGGCCCATCAGCTTTACAGTCCAACGGTGGGGGCCAGTTAAAAATGCACTGCCATTCATTCGCACTGGCACAGCACTGCATAGGCAGTGTGTTCAGCACTTTAACCACACAATGTAAAACTGACATTTCTCAGGTTCTCTTGAGTTCTTGAAGAATTCAAATCTTGAAGAATTTTGAACATTTTAGTGATCTAGATTAAAATTTATCCCTCCTCTTTATTCCCTAAGAAATTGTTGTTTGAGTGTTGTCATGTGGCTGGTTCTCAAAGTATGCATGTAATACAGTTTAATCCCTGTGAGCAGGTGTTTTTTTGCTGGCCTAATTCTGCGGTTTGTTTCTTTACAGGTTGAAGATGAACCCAACAAAATCTCTGATCCTGACCGAACAGCAATAAAGGCAAATATTGTGAATTTGATGCTGAGCAGCCCAGAACAGATTCAGAAACAGGTACGTCTTAATATGCCATCGTCCCTGAAGTGGCTAGTAGGCATGGAGGAGTATATATTAATCTGTTCCTGTTCATGTGCCCAATTTGTTTTCATAGTTAAGTGATGCTATCAGCATCATAGGACGTGAAGACTTCCCTCAAAAATGGCCCGACCTTCTAACAGAGATGGTGACCCGCTTCAGAAGTGGAGACTTCCACATCATCAATGGAGTGCTACGTACTGCACATTCCCTCTTCAAGAGGTAGAACTCTCTTCTCAATGATTCAAAAGAGTTTGAATATGTTTTCACATAAATTTGAGTGTTTTTGCACTTTTTTTTCTTTTTCTTAAAGGTATCGCCATGAGTTCAAGTCAAATGAGCTTTGGTCTGAGATAAAACTGGTTCTGGACACATTTGCCCTCCCTCTAACTGAGCTATTCAAGGTTTGTGATATCTTGTTCAGGCTAAATGTTATATAACACCTAACAAAATGAAACTTTTAAACAGTGTTTTAGAGTTCATTTTAAAATGACAATGTATTTATAGTTTTTTCTTTTTATTACAGGCCACAATTGAGCTGTGTCATACTCATGCTACAGATGTTAATGCCTTGAAGGTCCTCTTCTCCTCGCTCACCCTCATCTCCAAGCTTTTCTATAGTCTTAACTTTCAGGTCAGTTCAATTAATTAATCAAAAAGGAACAATGAATAGGTTAATGCAGTTTTATAGTAATTGATAAATTAGGATAAACTGTTACAAAACAAGTAGCATTAGTGTTTTTACAGAAGCAGTCGCCTCCAGTTGGTCAGCTTCAGTCCGTTTGGGGGGTTATTCTTGTACACTGGTGTTGTTTGCCTGTAACTGCTCTGCCCTGTTACACAGGACCTTCCAGAGTTTTTTGAAGACAATATGGAAACCTGGATGACCAATTTCCATGGCCTGCTGACTTTGGATAATAAACTTTTACAAACAGATGTAAGTCATCATCTGCCTTACTTTTGCAATAGTTTTATCACTACTTGTAAAATGCGTTTGACATTTGTGCGTATCTCTCAGGATGAGGAGGAAGCAGGTCTCCTGGAGCTGTTGAAGTCTCAGATCTGTGACAATGCAGCTCTTTATGCTCAGAAGTACGATGAGGAATTTCAGCCGTACCTGCCACGTTTTGTTACTGCAATCTGGAACCTTCTAGTTTCTACTGGCCAGGAAGTCAAATATGACCTGGTGAGAGCACTGAGGTCTGACTGTGTTACTGTTATTTTTGAAGTTTACTTTCTCAATACCAACAGTTCACCTTGTCTTTGTTACAGCTTGTGAGCAATGCTATTCAGTTCTTGGCATCGGTCTGTGAAAGGCCACACTACAAGCATCTGTTTGAGGACCAGAATACACTCACTAGCATTTGTGAGAAGGTCATTGTGCCCAACATGGAGTTCAGAAGTAAGCCATCAGATTACACCTGGAATTTCTTAGAGATTCAGAGCGCTGCTTGCAGGGTTACACATGCTTATGTGCTGAGTGACCCTGACCAGATTGCCATTTAATGTCGAATTAGGTGCAGATGAGGAGGCCTTTGAGGATAACTCGGAGGAGTACATCCGGAGAGACCTGGAAGGATCCGGTAATAACAAATCACCATCTCTTAAATAAAATTTTAATGAAAAAAGTTTGACTGTTTACTCAGTTTAAAATTAGTGTAAAAAAAAAGTTGTATTATTTATCTCTGTATGTCAGAATGCTTGATGATAATCCTGTTTTGCCACCTTTTCTCAGACATTGACACTCGCCGTAGGGCTGCATGTGATTTGGTGAGAGGCCTTTGTAAATTTTTTGAGGGGCCAGTCACAGCAATCTTCTCTGGCTACGTAAACTCGATGCTGGCTGAGCATGCCAAGAACCCTCAGGAGAACTGGAAACACAAGGATGCTGCCATCTATTTGGTCACATCGCTGGCATCTAAAGCCCAAACACAAAAGGTAAGGTTCATATATTTGGGCAAAAGTTATTGAATTGAATGTATATCGTGTAACAGCTAATACTGTGTAGTAAAATATAAAAATTGTGGTAAAAATGTTGTCCTTTACATTTGTGCTGTATTATCCAAACAGCATGGAATAACTCAAGCCAACGAGTTGGTGAATCTGACTGAGTTCTTTGTGAACCACATTCTACCTGATTTAAAGTCTCCCAATGGTAAGGCCACTCCTGCACTTCTTAATATGCCACAGACTTAAAAGGTTTGTGTATTACTACAGATTACCTTTACATACTGTTCATTTTTGATGCTGAAATTGCTTTTTATTATGTAAATTTTCTGCAATTTGCAAATGAAAGTGTGAAATTTGTCTCATTTTCATTGTAGTTAACGAGTTCCCAGTGCTGAAGGCTGATGCCATCAAGTATGTAATGATCTTCAGAAGTCAGGTATGACTTCATGCTTTTTGGTTGGCTTAATTTTAAAAAATAAAAAGAATTCAGTACTCAGGGAAGTGTTTTTGTTTGTTTTTGTTCTCAGCTTCCTAAAGAGCAGCTGCTGCAGGCAATCCCTCTACTAATAAGTCACCTACAGGCAGAGAGCACAGTGGAGCACACTTACGCTGCCCATGCTTTGGAGAGGCTCTTCACTATGAGGGGACCTAACAACGCAACACTGTAAGGATCAAGCATCACATAAAATGCTAAAAACAATTATTGCAAAATAATTTGTCCTTGCTAGAAATATGACATAAAGTCAGTCGAACTTGTTGCATCTATGTTTTGACATACAACATGAAAGGCCAATGATAATAAGGATAGCACTGTGCTGAGCCAGTCATGTGGCTGCAACAGAGCCATAGTGCACACAGTACATAGTGTAGGAGATGCAGCTGGCAACAGGACATGTGCTAATGTTTGGGCTACTGGTTAGGAGTGTGTGCGAGATAAGACAAAATGACAACAGAAAATGTAAATGAAAAGTTGAGCTGCACTGTTACCAAAGAATACGGCCCATTGTTGAATTCAGGAGTGTGGAGATGTTTTGGCTCTTTAAGCTGACAAAGAAGCCGAGTAGCATGCACTGCAAGCTGCATTTAAAGAATGTTTCCCATAAAGAGATGTAATAACACTAATCATTTTTACCATCGAAATCTTTTCATGCCACACCCCACATGAAGTGAGGTTCACTCAGTGGCGGCATGACAGCTCTTTGTACACAGCAGATGGTCAAGGTGTAGAGTTTCACTAGTCGCTGTGCTAACGTACCTGCTGCGTAATTTCCTTGTTCTGCTGTGAAAATTAATCCGATGTTGAGCATTTGTTACGCATGACTTTTCTTCCAGGCCGTTTACGCCCCAGCTATCCTGACCCACCCCACAGTTTGAGAAACACTGCTGACCTCAAGGTCACAGGTCAAGTTTTCTGAAAATCTTGTGAATGCCGTAACTCCAGAAAGTTACCACCTAGAATGTTCAAATTCATACCACAGATGTATCTACTACAAATCTTGGCGAACTTGACCTTAAGGTCAATGGTCAGTTTTTTTGGAAAATCTCGGACGACTTAGCTCCAATTATGATTTTGTCATTCTTATCATTTGTAATAGAGAATTTACGGTCCTGAAAATTTTGTCTCAGAGTCACGGAATTACATTAGGGAGGAAAATTGTATTGACCTTGTAATATTGTGATCACTTGTAACCCAGTACTGGCTGTATTGCACTGTTAATGTCCTTTTCTCGCTCCATTTATTATTAACTCTATAAGACCGGGTGACCTGTCCTTACCTGCCATGAACAGCTGGTTAACACCGTGTGTCAACGCTGAGAGAACAAATGCACTTTGAAGTACTGTAATTACATGAGCGTTTGTTCTGTTGGAAAAATTCAAACGGTATCTGAAAGCTGGGAAGTTGTGCTTAGAGTTAAACAATTAAGATAAAATGGTGCAGACATGTATAAAGTCTTCTCAGACTTCATTACTTAGCTCGTCGTCCTTTTTGTGTGTTTTCAGTATAACCCCTGTAGAGATGGCACCTTTTACTGAACAGCTGCTCAACAACTTGTTCAAGGCACTGGCTTTTCCTGGTTCTGCAGAAAATGAATACATCATGAAAGGTAAGCTTGATTTGCCTGTTATCTAAATGCTTCTCAGTCACTGTTGAACCAAGTCCAAAGTTAAACATGTAGCTTCATTGTGCCTTTCCCCCCCTTTATTTTTAAAGCCATTATGCGCAGCTTCTCCCTGCTGCAGGAGTCCATTGTTCCCTACATCCCCACGCTGATTGGCCAGCTTACTCATAAGCTCCTCCAAGTCAGCAAGGTAACACCACAGTTTGTTCTTCTAGATTGAGGTAGATTTGCTGAGCTTCTTATTTGGCAGAGAGACAGGCCAACTATTAAAAAATGTTTTTGCCTGCTTTCAGAATCCCAGCAAGCCTCACTTTAACCACTACCTGTTTGAGTCCCTGTGTCTGTCTGTCCGCATCACCTGCAAGGCAAACCCCCCTACTGTCAGCAGTTTTGAGGAAGCACTCTTCCCCGTCTTCACGGAGATCCTTCAGAACGATGTTCAGGGTATGTCAGTTATGTGGGAAATGGACTTTTCTGAATGTAGGTTATGATAAAACACAGCTGGAGCCTGATCAGAGACATCTCAACATCTTTTATTTGTCTTCTTTTGTAGAGTTTCTTCCATATGTGTTCCAGGTGATGTCTCTCCTCCTAGAAATCCACTCCAATTCTATTCCCGCTTCCTATATGGCTTTATTCCCTCACCTATTGCAACCTGTACTATGGGAACGAACAGGGAACATCCCTCCTCTGGTGCGCCTCCTTCAGGCTTACCTGGAGAAGGGAGGTGCAACTATTGCTAACTCTGCTGCTGATAAAATAGTGAGTATGTCACAGCTGTCACTTTTTAGTGGGAATTTCTTTGATTCTTAAGTGTTGGGCAGAAAGAAATTAAAAAAACAAGAACTAACAGTTTTAAATTTAACACTTAGAAGTTTGTTTTAGCAACGAGGGGTCATATTTAAAATTGAGCTTGACCAAGTACTTAATTGCTAATCAGTAAAATAAATTTACAAATATAAAAAAAACATGCTAATTTTCATATTTAATAAAAAGGATTGCATGTTTTTCTTATTGGACGTGATAAATATATATTCACAGATTTCTCAACTTTCTTCCTCAGCCTGGCTTGCTTGGAGTTTTCCAAAAGCTCATTGCATCAAAGGCCAATGATCACCAAGGTTTTTACCTTCTCAACAGCATCATAGAGCACATGCCCCCGTAAGCTGACTTCTCTTCAGTGGTCCATCTAAAAAGTGTTGTACTTGGTTATTTATTTGTTTACTTTTTGTTGATGTTTTGCTCTTCTTTTGTCAGAGAATCAATCACTCAGTACAGGAAACAGATCTTCATTTTGCTCTTCCAGAGGCTACAAAGTTCCAAAACCACCAAGTTCATCAAGAGTTAGTGCAGTTTTCTCATTACCAGCATTCATGCTCTGTTTAGGGCTTTTAATGTAATGCAACATTGTCATTGACTGAACCTTTCTTCTTGCTCAAATAGCAATGGGTATTAGCCATAATGGTGTACATTATCCAGTGAGTTATAAAACTAAAGTTTTCCTCCCCCTCCCCCTCCGTAGGTTTCCTGGTGTTTGTCAATTTGTATTGTGTCAAATATGGAGCAATAGCACTTCAGGAGATTTTTGACAGCATCCAGCCAAAGTAAGTATACCCCCCCCCCCCCCCAAAAAATACTTGCAAAAAAAACCCACGTGTCCCCCCGTATATTTGTGGG
>VUQK01040377.1:0-14414 GCA_015106715.1 Bujurquina vittata
GTTAGGCTCTCCACTGACAGACTGTGGTTCACTAAAGATAGAAGGGGCGGGGCTGGGGGGGGGGGTTGTCTCTGCCATGGATCACTCAGCTTAATAGATATCCTGAGTTAAACCCTTTAGAAGAGAAAGGACGCCCCGACTGCTGGAGCTCCTTGTTTCATGAGTCATGCTGGCCCATAGATGGGGTCAAATTAGTGTCACCTATTAGAAAATGGTTTATATTGAGCGATGATGAGCAGATGGAAGGAAAACAAAGAGTTTGCTGTCACGATAATGCAATTCAAGCTAAAAATATAAAACCCTCTGTCATAGTGGGTTAGGCTTTCTATTCTCCATAGGCGCTCCTGCTCCGGCTAAGTGCCCAAAGTCATCTTTTACTAGCATTACTAATTTCATTGTTATTATTATTTCTTTGTTTATCATTACCAGTGTTACGACATTCACATGGTCTGCTGAGATTTCCATGGTCGTCATCATTGTTGAATATTCCAGTCCCTCTATTCATCACCCCGGCATTACATTAGTGCTACATGTGTATGCGTTTACTTATTTGCATATATATAAACACATAAATAAAGGAATCTGTTTTTGTTCTTGTTAACAAATGAATTAGTGTACTTGCACACACGTATGCGTGTTTGTCTGTGTTTCTGTGTGTATATGCATGTGTACTTGTGTGCATATAGATACCTGGCCATATATATATATAGCTTTAGCTATTTTATCATAATTTAATATTAATACACAATCTCTACCACAGTAACTACCAGAAGCCGGTGCTCCTTCCCTCTTTTTTTCTTTTCCTTCACCACTAAATTGTTTTTAGAGAGCAAGAGCTTTGTGGCACAGATTCAATAAGATGCGGGAAATAATTTGCTCCATATTAACATGACAGCATCACACAGTTCATGCAGATTTGTCAGGTGCTCATCCAAATTTGCCTTTCAACCACCTCCCAAGGTTGCTCTGCTGGACTGAGATTCAGTAACTGTGGGGGCCTTTGGAGCACCACATTTTTCCAGTCTTCTATTGCCCAATTTTGGTGAGTCTGTGAGCCTCAGTTTCCTGTTCTTAGCTGACAGGAGTGGACGCCAGTGTGGTCTTCTGCAGCTGCTGGAGCCCATCTGTTTCAAGGTCCGATGTATTGTGCCTTCAGAGATGCTCTTCTGCACACATTGTTTTTAATGAACGGTTGACTGAGTTACTGTTACTATACTATCAACTTGAAGCAGTCTGGCCAGTCACCTCTGACTTCGGACATCAACAACGTTTTCACCCAGAGAACTTTCTCTTTTTCAGCTCATTCTCTGTAAACCTTAGAGATGGTTGTGTGGGAAAATTCCAGCAGACCAGCTGCTTCTGAAGCACGAGCATGACACTCTCACTCACTTCATCCTTACATGCAGTTTAAACTTCAGCTTGACCAGGCCTAAATGACCTGTGATTGGCCAATAACAAGCAGTTATTCCTTCATGTTTCATTTTTGTGTCTGGACACTTTTTTTTTTCTCTCTGCATTTGGCCCACATGTTTGCAGCTCTCTTTCCAAAAGTTTCCAACTTTTGATAAAAGTAGAAAAATCAAAGCTTTTTTGTACGATTTATTTTTCCAGAAAATATCACCCGGCAAACATATAATTAAAATACTCATTAGAATACAAATAATACTGCTAAAAAAAATAATAATATATTGTTACCAG
Organism: Bujurquina vittata; assembly: GCA_015106715.1. Lineage (NCBI taxonomy): Eukaryota > Metazoa > Chordata > Actinopteri > Cichliformes > Cichlidae > Bujurquina > Bujurquina vittata. Next base: position 1,699 of record VUQK01040377.1, read on the forward strand.
TCTGGACAGGTAGCTGATTCAAAAGATTATGAATTGTCATCTGTCAGCTGTAGCATCTTTTAAGCTGTATAATATACACATAACTAGATTCAGACATGTCAGAAGAGTTGAACACTAAACTTCTGTCGTCATCTCAGTATTTTTATGTCCCCCTGCAGCACTGGTGCTTATGCAGTTATCAATTGTCTCCTTCGGTGGCACATTTGGATTTGGTGTTGACACATATGGCCTGCATTCTCAGACAGCAGCTCTCTGCGCTATCTCTCCAAGTGTTTCCTGAAGCCACTGATACACACTGCAACCTGTCGCCACAGAGATTTGACCTTGAATGCAGGTCACATAGCTGCGATCCCTTTGTGACGGCGCTGACTTCACAAACTACGACATGGAATACCATTTCAATCACTTCAAAACTGTCCTGAAGCACGAGAGTCATGATGAGAACTTTTAAATTAAATAAGTGCTCTATCAGTAAACAGATGAATTAATACCACAGCCATTTACCACAGTGCTGGCCCCTTTTAAGGCTGCTTCTACCTCTGACATTACAGTCCATGCAGTCATCCCCGCAGCTGTTAGGTGTACCAGGAATCAAAAGCACAGTTCTGCTCTTTGTCCTGCGATTGGGTTTCAATGTCAGAAGCTGAAGAGGACTGACTGATGTCGGCCATCCCACTTTCAAATCAAGGAAACAATTTTTCTGTACTGTGCTAAGGTTACCCAAGCATTCGTGCACAGGGAATCCTTAGATTTCAGAAGGTTAAAAGCCTTTTAAGCATCAAATTAAAAACCATACACAGAAATGCTGAAGTGTTTTTCAGTCCATTAGAAGGGCTAAGTTCTTATTTTTAGAGGGTGAAATCAAAACAGGGATGATGTGGAAAGGTGTCACCAACGAGGCTCTTGAGTGGCGTTTTGTCCTGTAAGAAGAAGCATTGTGCAGCTTAAAGTTTCCCTCTTATTAAGAGTGGAGATCTTATTGGAAATCTGTGAACCAGGATGAAACGTTTATGACCCCAGAGACTCGAGGAAGCGTGCTCAGATGCACGTGCACATTATCTGCTGTGAAAAAGAAGAGCAAACGTGTGCTGAAAATAAAATGAGCACTCAACAGGTAGATGAGATAGAAAGAGATGCAGGGAATCTGTCAAGTGATCGCTCACATTCTGGCTCTTCACCCTTCTCCGTGTAACCAGAAAGCATGCTGGGAAAAAAAAAAACCATGGGAAGAAGAGTTTGAAGGGTTTTTTTTTTTTCCAATATGAACAACATGTGTTTGTGAGACAAAGAGAGGATTACATGTACAACCTCAAATCCAAAAAAAAAATCTAGAATGCTGTGTAAAATGCAGTCATTAGCAGATCTCACCCAGAAATCACTGTCAGTGAACACAGTTCACCGACCCATCCACACAGGCAGGTCAAAGCGCTGTCATATATGAGGACGATCCAGAACTGCACGTGTATTTCCAGCCAGTCAGTCTCCACTTTGCATACTTTAAATCTCACTGCTTACCTGTCATTCATGCTCACCACCCCCTCCCCATCTCCACCTCATCTAAATCACTCAGTGCTCCATCCAAGCCTCCATCTTTATCTTCACCACCACCAATGTCTATTTTTCCCTAATTCCTATCACTGCTGGACCAAATGCATTAATTGAATTCTGTATATCAATAAATAATGCTCAACTTTTCCAAATCATTTCTCCCCACTGAAATATTTTAGTTGTCCTTTTTTAAAAAGGTATTTGTCTACAGACACTCATAAGATAGATTTACTGCGGAGCAGCAGTTTCCAGCTTCCTCTTCTAGGTCCATAATTCATGTCAAATGAATTAAAACTCATTCTGCGCCTTATTAATAGCCTACAGTGACTCTTTCCTCCTCCTTGGCCTGTGCTTCGTGGATTCTGACAGTATGATTCTGGGTTGGTGGTGTGCAGTCAGTTCATTTAAACTAATGTATTCTTCTAGCTGCAAACAGGCGTCATTCATGCTGATCAATCATTTACTTACAGGAGCGTAAACGTCCAGTTTTACATGATATACAGCACAAGGATACATGGTTTTACTTATGCTGTTGGGTTGTCTCTGGAAAGTAAGTAATCTATGACTTTCCACAAACAGTTGTGATAATACATGTTTACTCCTCCTCCTTTTACAAGATCCCTGCACTTGGCTCTTTCTTTTCTGTTTTTACACCCATCCTCGCCTTGCATAATCCAGTGATCATACACAGTCATGACTTTACAACGTATCCAACAACCTCTAGCTGCCCAGCAAGCCGGCCGTCAAGGACAGTCCCTCCTTCCTGATTAGGAAAATTATATGTTGGTTTCATAAGGGTCACAAGTATCATTTGGTTGCACCACAGATCTTTGGTGACATTGTAGCTCAAAAAGCGTTTTATACAACACGCATTTTCCACAAGAATACACGTCATAATTGATATTTAGTTTTTTCTACAAATATATTAAAACTTAGAGGGAGTTTTGCCTGTTCAAGACAGGTGGCTGAAGTAGGTGAAGCAAAAAGCTCAGGTGGGAGGAGTTTGATGATGCCATGTGTTTGGAATTGAAGGAGTACTCAGAAACTCTCCTGAATGAAACACACCTTCCATAGAGGAAGCAGTGTCTGGGGACGAGGAGGACGTGGCAGCCATCACTGTTGCTGAGGTCTCCGAGGTAGCGAAAAAGCTCCTTCAACATTGTTCATCACCTTGCCTTCACCTTGCCTTCTGTAGTCCACCTCTGTGCACCTTCCTCCACTCTTACATGTCACCCTATGTTCCTCCCTCATCTTTAAATATGTGTTCACTACATCCATCCTTTTTGCAAAATCCACCACCATTTCTTTTTTCTTCTTTATTTCTCCCTTCCTAATGCTTCCTCACCACTTCTCTTTTTACCAGTCATTTTCACTACATTTAAAGTCCCTACACTCACCTCCCCACTCCTACCTTTCCTGCTCACTCACTGCTTCCGAACATGCCCCCCCCCCTCCTCAGCCTCTCTCTTCAGCCAGCAGTAGCACAGTTTCTATGCTGCCTCATGCGACCCTCCTCATTTGTCCGGTCTTGGGGCCAGTACTGGTGCCCACTGGCTTGTGGCTCCCTCGGTTGGACTAAAAGCTCCCAAACTCTACAATGTTCAATACACGATTTGAATTAACTATGCAGAGGTCAGCATCTATGATCACAGCAAGGTTTCTGACACGTGGAACATTTTTCAGAGACATTTGTGTTCATTTTTAAGAAATTTCCAGTCTCGCAATTTACCTGCACAAAGGTATTAATGATGCAGTTATGAATGTCCTTTTGTACAGTCTGACAGCGTGTCACCGGGTCTGATAACTTGATCTAGTGGCAAAACATGTAAATTAAACATAAATGGTCACAAGGATGCCTCATTTACCTGTATATTCTTCTTTCACATTCATTTTCCCTGTTTTCCTCCTCCCCCTTTTGTTTTTCAAGATTCCTTCACTTTCCTCCATCTTTCTTCGCATTTTTACACCCATTTCAATCTTGCAAAATCCAGGGATTACACACAGTCATGAATTTACAACAGAAATATCCTATAACCCTCAGTGTCCCAGCCAGACATCAAGGACAGTCATTCTTCCCTAAGCAGGAAGATCACACGTTGGTCTCATGAGGGATATCAGGGTTACAACTTTCCTTTGGTTACACCATCGATCTGTGATGAAACTGTGACTCAAACAGCAGCTCCTGAAAATGTTTGTACAGAAGATTTGTTTTACAATAATACAAGTCACATGTGTTATGACCTGATGAGAACCAGTTCAGGGCTTTAGCCTATCACAGCTGTCACAGGTAGGGGCAGGTTACACCCTGGCCGGGGTTGCCAATTCATTGCAGGGCTAACAGATAGATAAAATCATTCACACTGTAAGGTTGTTGGTACGTGCAGTGATGGTGGTCCCCAAACCAACGGCTGGATACATGAGGTGAGGGGAGCCAGCAAGAGCTTGGTTAACCAGTGGGACTCTGGAGGTACCTGACAGGTACTGGTGGCAGTGGCTGAAGCAAGAACATGGGTGTGGGAGGTCATGGAGGAGTACCTCCCTCTACCAGTGACCTCCCCAGCTGTGCTAATCACTTGTCCTCTACACGCCTTTCCCCTAGGCTCCTCCTCTTCAGGTATAAAGGTATGCTGAAATGAAGACACCTATAATCTCTGCTCTGGGCAGAGTGAAGGACACAGGACAGAAGTGGGCTGAAAGGGAGGGGTGGAGCAGGGAACTTTCAATTTATAGAAGATACCAGGACTGAATTCTGTCAGACAGCGCTGCAACCATGGGCGAGAAGGTGAGTGCTGTCACAGGTTTGAGCCTGGAGTTCAGACTCAGGCTGAGTCTAGGCTCTTTAATATCGTTTCAGCTTTAAGCTCAGACAAAATTTTGGTCTCGTGTTTTTAGTTAAGCTCGACAGTTTTGAGCTGCGTAAAGTTTTGTTTTTGTTACTGCACCTTGGTTCTACATTCTCAGGCGCCAACTTACACTTTGCCACTTTGTTCATTACAGCGAAAGAAAGGTGACTACACAATGACGGAAACCTCAGAACACGATAAAAAGACAACCAAGAAAGGCAAAAAAAAGAGGGATACGGAAGAGTTGAAGAAAGAAGTCGTCCTGGTGAGTTCACGTGCAGCCACTCTTTAATTATCTGCCATTTAACGGTTTGATTGACATGATTTAATTATTGCAAGGAAATACTTCTTCAATAGTTATAAAGTGCTTGTGACATGCAACAAAGTCATCTTGCTTTCATCAAATTGACTTCACTGTGTTGCATTCCAACTCAGTCCATGTTAATGAACTTGGTCACAGCCATTTGCATCAGCAGAGATACAGTCACAGCTGAAACGACCTACTGCTGTTGCCCCGTAGCTGGTCACGTGAGATGTGAGATGTTTATTTACACTACATTGGCAAAAGTATTTGCTACCTTCACATTCATATCAACTGGAATGACATCCCACTCTTATTCCATGGGGTTTGCAGCTATAACAGCTTCAACGCTTCTGGGAAGGCTTTTCACAAGGTTTAGGAGTGTTTATGGAAATTTTTGACCATTTTTCCAGAAGCACATTTGTGAGGTCAGACACTGATGTTGGATGAGAAGGCCTGGCTCACACACATCAGGTTGAGCTCAGGACTCAGTCAAATCAAGTTCTTCCACACCAAACCTGCTCCTCCATGTCTTTATGGACTTTGCTTGCTGGTCCACAATTCAGCATACCGAGGCATTTTGGACAATTTCATGTTCTCACAAAGTTGGGAGCATGACGTTCTCCAAAATATCTTGGTATGCTGAAGCATTAAGAGTTCCTTTTACTGGAACTAAGCGGCTGAGCCCGACTCCTGAAGAACAACCCCACACCATAATCCCCCCTCCACAAAAAAAAAAAATCTACACCTTGCACAATGCAGTCAGACAAGTACAGTTCCCCTGGCATCCACCATAGCCAGACTCGTCCATCAGCTCGCCAGAGAGGAAAGTGTGATTTGTCACTCCAGAGAACACGTCTTCACTGCTCTAGAGTCCAGTTGTGATGTGCTTTACATCACTGCACCCAACAATTTGCATTGTGCTTGGTGATGTAAGGCTTGGATGCAGCTGCTTGTCCATGGAAACCCATTCCATGAAGTTCTCCATGCACTGTTCTTGAGCTAATCTGAAGGTCACACGAAGTTTGGAGGTCTGTAGCGATTGACTCTGCAGAAAGTTGTCTCCTCAGCCTCCACTGTACCCTCTCTGGTATTTTACGTGGCCTACCACTGAGTTGAACATGTAGTAGGGAGGAAATTTAACAACTGGACTTGTTGCACAGGTGGCATCATATTGCTGGATATCACTGGAATTCCTCTGGAAACCACGCTGGAGTTCACTGAGCTCCTGAGAGCGACCCATTCTTTCAAAAAGCAGTCTGCATGCCTAGGTGCTTGGTTTATACACCATGGAAGTGACTGGAACACCTGACTTCAATAATTTTGATGGATGAGTGAAAACTTTTGGCAACGTAGTGTAGGTGATTGGGGTGAGAGTGATGTGACCAAAAGTCATTGAGACAACATGCTGTAGATTTTTGAAATGCATTATATCATTTAGTTAACTTTCACTTGTTTAAAAATTCATTCTTTCAAGCACAAATTTATTGTTTGCTTTACAACGAAATGTGAGACCACAACGGCGGCTTTTATATTTGCACATATGTAGTTGTACAGTCCTATAAGATTATCAGCTGTAACTTTTAAACAAATATCGATAACATTTCCATAAACAGGTTTGTAAACACCATGAGTTCAGCCAAAGTCTGAGACTCCTTTGCTTGTTAACTTGACTATAATGTCAATAACATGACTGTTGGGAGGGAGCATCAGTTGTATTTAATGCCAGCAAACTGACTGGATTTTCATTCACAGACACACTCTAGTTTTACTTGAATGTCTGCTTTAACTAATCTTAAACATCCTCCATGCACCAACATGCATCCATAATCCTGATATGTTCTCTGGGTCTCCCTGGAAGACTCGGAGAGCTTTACAGGAGATTTTGGCTTAAAAAAACTCTCTTTGTGTCTTTGTGTCTCCATAGGATGACCATAAACTTACCCTGGATGAACTTCGTAGAAAATATGGAACTGACCTAACCATGGTGAGCACTCTGAATGTGTCTTTGTGTTTGTGAGTGTTTGAGCTGATAAGGACAGAGGTTCTGACTGTTTAGACTCAAAAAGCCTTATCAAGACCCTTATCAATAGTTCATAGTATTGAAGAGCCGCATGATGCAACTGCTTTTTATTAGCCTAGTTTTACAGATTTTGTCCTCGTCCATTTCCCCGACCAGTAAAAGGCAGGTCAGTGGTAATTTCTCCATAGTACTTCTGTCATAGTTAACCAAGATTTGAACACACAGAGGCAGACGCAAGTTTAAAAGGTTTATCACAACCAGAGAGACGTAATCTCCTCTAATTGTACGCCTTTGGACTGGAGTATCCAGATAGAACCCACACATACACAGGGAGAACATGCAAACTCCACACAGAAAGATGGCCAGATGGTAGATTTGAAGCCAAGACCTTGTTGCTGTGAGGCAACTGTGCTAACCACAGCACCGTCGTGCTGCCCCTATTTGCAATCAGTGCTTTGTAAACGAACCGGTTTGGTTGCGACATAAATGTCATGCGTAAGTTGTGGATATGAACTGTTAGCACTACAAATGAAAGCATATTTTCCAAGAAAAACTATAAAAACCTACCTTTTGCAATAAAGAATCTTGTGACCAATAACACCTGATGGATGTCATGAAAAACCACTCCTATAAATAATGCACAAAGCATACAGTTAATGGGGTAATGTCAACCAGACCTTAACCCACCATAGGTAATATCAATCTATCTTTCAAACCAAAATGAGTTTAAAGTCCTTTATTATGTTTCTCACATGGTTAATGAAGATTAAGACAAATTTAAAGAACAGGGAAGAACATTTTACTATCATAGTTTGCAATGCTTCCTCTTATCTTTGTGTCTCTTTTTCAGGGTCTTTCCTCCTCCAGAGCAAGAGAGATCCTGGCCCGAGATGGTCCCAACGCCCTCACGCCTCCTCCCACAACACCCGAATGGGTCAAGTTCTGCAAACAGGTAAGAGTCAAACATTCTCCCAGTGCAAACCACAAAGCTGTGGTGGAACATCCAAATATTAGAAATGCAAGATCAGGCTAAACAAGTACAGCCAACAAAACCTAAATGTTATTTTCTATGATCATTTATTATGGTTTCCAGCTGTTTGGTGGTTTCTGCATGCTGCTGTGGATCGGTGCCTTCCTCTGCTTCTTGGCGTACGGTATCCAGCTGGTCTCGGAAGAAGAACCAGGAAATGATAATGTAAGCAAGTGTTTATCCAAATTTCTATCTGTTAACTAAATAATGTATACCACAAAAGATTAACTAACTCTCTCTTATCTCTTTGTGTAGTTGTATCTCGGTGGTGTGCTTGCTAGTGTTGTCATCATCACTGCTTGCTTCTCCTACTACCAAGAAGCCAAGAGCTCCAAGATTATGGATTCCTTCAAGAACATGGTCCCACAGGTGAGATTTTCCAGGAAGAAAAGCTAATGCACCTGCACCTTTTCTCAAATTCATTGTTTATTTACAGTTTCCAGACAGTAAGAAACTGCAGTACTTGTTGCACGGGGTTAAGCTATACTTTCTGCTCCAGTGACACATTTTACCGTCAGCCATCTGGCTTTTTGCTGCTGGGATTAAAATCTGAACCAATTAATCAAGTCTGGTGTTTTTGACATGTTTATTTATGTTTATCACGTTCCCTAAAAATTCCTTAAAATGTTTGATGTCATAGCAAGCCCTGGTTGTCCGTGATGGAGAAAAGATAAGCATCAACACCGAGGACGTTGTGGTCGGAGATTTAGTGGAGGTGAAAGGAGGAGACAGGATCCCTGCTGATCTGAGAGTCATCTCTGCTCACGGCTGCAAGGTCTGTACCTCAAGTGCTCCTGTTTCTTTAAACATATTTTTATTGTGCTTTTTCTTTTATATAATAACATAACAATAACAACACAAAACTGCAATACAAACAAAAAAAACTAACAAACAACAAACCTAATAACCAAACAACCATATCTCACAGCACCCACAAGGAGAAAAAAACCTTCACCTTTATTGATCATCATGTTCCCAGCCATCAATTACAATATTAGCATCTCCAAGGAAACAATAAAACAAATCCAAATTACCCAGAAGATGTCTATCTTGTTTCTAAGTGTGTAGCTTATCCTCTTCAAGGCCAGGTGCAGACACATTACTGTGCGTGGCAACCACTGAGCAACAGTGCAAATTTTCTCATTTATCCACATTGTAGCTATGCATCATTTATTCTCCAATAGACAAATATTCAGTAATGTTCCCATATTTTTAGATGGGTTAAAGTATTCTTTAATTTAAATAATGGGGAATTTTGTCCATCTATTCAGCAGCTGAGTAACCTTATCTAATGTAGGATTGTAATTATTAGAGACAGTTTTATCAAGGGTGAGGTAAACCCCAATACCCAAATATGAAAACCGTTTGATGTGACAACAAAAGAAGTTGAAATAGGCGTACTTCTTGCCTCCTCTTTATTCAAAAACATCATCACTGATGTAGATCCATTAACTCTATAGCCCGCAAAGACACAAAACGACCGTAAAAGATCAAGCAGGGAAGGTAGAATAGTTTCCAAATTAGAACAAAACAGAACCACATCGTCGGCGTATAACGCTATCTGATGTTTCAAATTCCCAATATCTATACCTCTAAAAACTTTACTCTGCTGAACTGCCAGGCCAATGGGTTCAATAGCCATTGCAAACAAAAGTGGCGACAAGGGACAACCTTGCCTTGTTCCTCGATGTAGATAAAAGGGCAAGTGCTCTTGTTGATTTCACCATACATTTTTTAGATTATGGGGTTCATATCTATGTAATTATTTAGATGTTTTGTTTTGTTTCTTCATCTTTCAGGTGGACAACTCCTCCCTGACTGGTGAATCTGAGCCCCAGACTCGTTCTCCAGACTTCTCCAATGAAAACCCACTGGAAACCAGGAACATTGCTTTCTTCTCCACCAACTGTGTAGAAGGTAGATTAGAAACAGCTCGTGGTTGACGGAGAAATGTATACTTAGTATTAATTAGATGGATCATAAGTCAGGTGATGTTAACATCTACTGATCACTGGACTCAATTTTCTATGCAGGTACAGCCAGAGGAATCGTCATCAACACTGGAGATGATACTATCATAGGCCGTATTGCCACAATGGCTTCCAGTCTGGAGTCTGGAAAAACTCCCATTGCAATTGAGATCGAGCATTTTATCCAGATCATCACAACAGTGGCCGTCCTCCTGGGTGTTACTTTCTTCATCCTCTCTTTCATCCTTGGATACAGCTGGTTGGCTAGTGTCATCTTCCTGATTGGTATCATTGTCGCCAACGTGCCAGAAGGTCTCCTGGCTACCGTCACTGTGAGTTTTGGTGTCTAATGCCATTCTCTTCAGCTACCTTATATTTGATAAAGACTTGTAAAAACTTGTTGTCTGTAGGTGTGTCTGACCCTGACTGCTAAGCGTATGGCCAAGAAGAACTGCCTGGTGAAGAACTTGGAAGCTGTCGAGACCCTGGGCTCCACCTCCACCATCTGCTCAGACAAGACCGGCACCCTGACCCAGAACAGAATGACTGTAGCCCACATGTGGTTTGATGATCAGATCCACAAGGCCGACACCACAGAGAACCAGAGCGGTGCCTCTTTTGAAAGGAGCTCACCCACCTGGGCTGCTCTGGCTAGAGTGGCCGGACTCTGCAATCGTGCCGTCTTCCTGGCTGAGCAGGAAAACGTCGCCATTCTGAGGGTGAGAAACCTTCATCTTTAAATCTCTTTGGGTTACCAATCACTAGTGTCTAAATTATACTTCTTCAGGAACTCTTGGTAGAATTTTTTGACGTAGCACATGCAAGTGGCAGATGCCATTGGCAACATGTATACCTGTGTGGCCTGCATTGACAGCAATGTGTTACCACATCAGGTGCATGTCCGGTTATCTTGCAGGGTTTCCGAAGGGTTTGCATTTATGACATACCAATGGCATAGATCTAACAGAGAAGTATAACTCCATTGTAACTGTGCTGCTCTAGTTCATCCAGCCTGATGATGAGAAAAAGTCTTCACCATAGGAGGAACAAGTCAGAGACATGTTCTCACAGCTCTGGTTGTAACCAAGTGCAGAGCTTATTACCTCTCTAATGACCTTCTTCCTTGATGTATTTCTTTTTATTTGATAGTATATCAAACGAGGCATGAGGTGACTGTGTGGGAAGTGTGACTTAGTTTGGAACACTTGGGATTCAACTGGATACAAATGCAGCCAAACAGCACTACAAATCTTTGTAAAAGCATTAAAAGCTATTTAAATATACAGCTGGCGCTATAGTGAGAGGTGGCCAAAGAGATTAACGGATTTATGATATATGACAGCTGACAAGTATATTTCTTTGTCAGACTGCACTGAGTCCATTAAATGAGGCATGGTGGGCACGTTATTGTAAATCATATCTCTGAAAAATGACATTTTATTTGTTGTAAAATGTATGCTGATTTTGAAATTATCTGCCCAAAGCACCTCAGTTTTAATTTGCTATATATTGTTTTAAAACATACATGGGACATGATGTGTGATTGAAATAGAATAGAACAGAAAAACCCTTTATTTGTCCCACAATGGGGAAGTTTCAAATGACTGATGTCTGTCTTTTGCGTAAATCCACAGCGAACTGTTGCTGGTGATGCCTCAGAAGCCGCTTTGCTGAAGTGCATCGAGCTGTGCTGCGGATCTGTTAGCAGCATGAGAGAGAAATACCCCAAGATTGCTGAGATCCCCTTCAACTCCACAAACAAATACCAGGTGAACCATCCACGCAGCGTGTTAAAGCTCAAAAATACAATGTATATATGCATCGTACATTGTATATAAATTGTGCCATGATTTACAAAATGACAACAATGTTGTTTAATTAAGGCTTGGCTGTAGTAACTTAGACCATGAATTAGACAGTGATTAGGTGTTAATTTCTTGATAATGTTCTATACGATCACAGTTCTTTTACTAGCAGAAGTCGCCCACTGCTGGCCACGGTACGGCTTAACGCACTTTTGCGTTGGCATTTAGCCTTGATTAGACTCTGTGGCAGACACGCACACAGCTGGAGACAGGACGGTCAAGTAGTCATTTTTGTTACCAATGTAAAGTCCAAAGTACAGACTGCAAATAAGGTTTGGTGGTCAAAAAATATTGGCTAGCACACAGATGTCTGCATGGGCCCTCATGCTTACATGTGGATCCAAGCAGACTCGAAGACTCAGAAAGTACAATTAAGACCTTATTATTGAGACCAGGAGGCTGTACCTATCTTTGAAAAATGAGCACCGCAATGCAGAACAACACTGTCATTTTGCATTTTGCTTTACATAAACCACTGATAGTCTGAATAAAACCTGCATTTATTCCTGCTCTGCTCTCGAAGGGGACGGTCGCTCTATCGATCTATCTCTCTCTCCCGCCCTGACCTTTTTTTTCCCTGCTTGCTGCGCTGCTGAAGAGCCTCACTTACACACTGACGAAACAAGAATAAAATCAAGCTATGGATCTTGCGAGCTGGGCCCTGAACACCATTGATCGCATTTTTTCCACTATGAGAGCGGGAAGAGGGGAGCCCGCTTGCCCTAGTGGAACTGACCCGGTCGGCTATGTCATCGACTCATGGAGTTCCTGGAGACCTGTGTGTCTTGCGGGACTTTCAGTTGAGGATGTAGAAGACGTCTACATATTCGGATCTGTGGTAACGGGTGCTCTCCTATCTGGCCTTGGAGGATACCTGCTTTACCGGGAAATCAAGAAAATCTGGATTGCAGCTCGTCACCTGCCGGAATGCAAGTCCAATTGGATGGGCTTTGTAGATCTGTACAGACTCTGACTCAAAACCTGGGGCCGCAGGCTGGACGTATAGTCTAGCTGAGTATGTGCCCGCAGGTGTGACAAGGATTACACCTGGAGAGAACGTATGGCTCTGCATAGCAAAGGTATGGCACTATAATTCGGACAATTGGATTGAAACGGGTTACAGTGGACTGAAGGCC
>VUQK01040381.1:8333-29483 GCA_015106715.1 Bujurquina vittata
CCCCCTCCCCCTGCCGGCCATCTCCACCCCCCCCCCCCCCAAAAAAAAAAACAAAAAAAAAAACACCCAAAAAACTGGCCCCCCAAATATATATCCACTATCCCTCCATTACACATGTCCAAACTATCTCAGGCTTGCTCTCTAACTTTGTCTCCAAGCCACTCAACCTGAGCTGTCCCTCTGATGTACTCATTGTTAATCCTGTCCATCCTGGTTACTCCTAATGAAAACCTGAGCATCTCCACCTCGGCCACCTCCAGCTCGGCCTCCTGTCTTTTCATCTCCAAACCATAGATCATATCAGGTCTCGCTACCATCTTTAAAACCTTTCCTTTCACTCTTGCTGTCTCCTTCTGTCACAAATCACCCCTCCACCCTGCCTGGACTCTCTTCTTCACCTGTCTTGTGCACTGCACATTGCTTAGGATGGTTGATCCCAGCTATTACAGCTTCACTGTTACACCTGTCTCCCTCTCTTCACACACATGCATTCTGTCTTTTTTTTTGCTGGTTTTCATTTCTCTTCTCTCCAGAGCATACCTCCACATCTCAAGGCAAACAAGAAGGGGCTCAGAGCCAATCTATGATGTAATCCCACCCCCACCTTGATCCCATCTGTCAAGTCCTGCACCAGCTTCATCTGCCTCTCACCAACTCCTGACTTTGTTATACAATACAGCTTAATTTCTTCTTCTTTTTTTTTTTAAATTTTGCCTCTTCTCTGGTAAAACTGGTCATTTCTAGACAATTTACACTTCAAATGAGACTCTGAAAAAGAGAAGAGGAAGAAAAATGTGTGGAGCTCAGATCCAGACCAGCAGGGGTCGCTGGCAGAGAGTTCCCACACAAAGCCGCACCTCACCCGGAAGAGAAGGAGCGAGGTTCCCGACGGAGGAGACGCTTGTTGTGGGGGTCGGCGGTGTTTCTGAAGTTATTCAGATAATCCAGTAAATAACCAGCTCTCAGCGGAGGTGCTCTTTTTTCCCCCCACGGTGGGTTTAGTGTCGCTGAACACGCGTTAAAGATGTCGGTCCCGCCTCCTAATCGCTCGGCCGCCGGCTGGCCGCGCAGCACTGCTGTCCAGTTTGGGAACAAATACGGGCCCGCGAAGCCGCTCACCCTGGAGAGGACTATCAACCTGTAAGTCCGCAAATGCAGCTCCACTCACTACCGGCACGGTGCCGTTAATTAACACACACCGAGCAGCCAGCATACACCCAGAGCTGGTCTTAGCCAGTTAATTGTTTGTGACTGCGGCGGGAAGGAGATACTCAGCGGATCGATGTCTGCGGTCCTGTCAGCGATTTATCAGGGTTACTCTCAAAGAAAAGTATGAGGACAACATCTCTGCTGTAACACTAATATTTTAGCCCGGAATTCGTGTCTATTTAATTTTTAAAAATGTAGATTTTCAGTTACAGGTGCAGCTAATTCTCCTTATCAGTGTTTGAGGTGAAACGCTGATTTGATTACATCACCTGACAGGTGTTTGAGGGACTTTTTAAAAAGCTGATTTTCTTTTGAACTGTAAATGTCACACACAGTCCTGAAAAAATAAGTAATCAGGTATTATTTTGAGAATAACTATGTGTTATAGCATTAGATTAAAAAACTTCTTGTACATTTTATTGATGTTACTCGGAAGTCTGCCACAGCTTTACATTTTATTGGATATGCCTGTGGACCGTGCTGTGGTTCTCTGCTTATGCTGAAATACCTTCTCATGTATAATTTTGTGTCAGGTACCCCCTCACTAACTACACGTTCGGCACCAAGGAGCCTCTATATGAGAAGGACAGCTCGGTGGCGGCCCGGTTCCAGCGTATGCGGGAAGAGTTTGATAAGATGGGCATGCGGAGGACAGTGGAGGGTGTCCTCATTGTCCATGAACACAGACTGCCTCATGTGTTACTCCTGCAACTGGGCACAACTTTTTTCAAACTGTGAGTGTCTAATTTTCTGAGCTCCATTGTATGAATAAGTTGAGGGGGTTTTTGCTGCATAGGTGACTCACACTTTGCTCTGCTGCAGGCCCGGTGGAGAGTTAAACCCTGGAGAAGATGAGGTGGAGGGTCTGAAGCGCCTGATGACCGAGGTACCTCATGGCACACTTTGAGTTTAGTGTCCCTGTGATGGTTGTTTTGAGTTTATTAACTTCAGATTGGTTGTTAGATCCTCGGCCGGCAGGATGGGGTGAAGCAGGACTGGGTGATCGATGATTGTATCGGTAACTGGTGGCGCCCCAACTTTGAGCCTCCACAGGTCAGTACAAAGTAGATGATCAGAAGGATGTTTGTGGATGCACCAAACCAAAATGTTCTGGTTGTGATCCAATGCAGATACTGTTGGATTCACCTTATACTTAGTACATATTTAATACCTGCATTAAATTTAAAAAAAAAATCATAATCGTTACTGTGAGGAAGAGACTGGGAATCCTGTAAGTTTAAGGCAACATCAGGCTCGAATTAAACATTGCTTTACATCCAAGAATATAAATACAGCTGTGGTCAGAAGTTTATACACATCATGGGCATTAAAGTCATAGTAATTTTGGGCTTTTTAAGATTTCTTTGAATTGTTTTTCCAGGGTGGAATGATTGTACATCATACATGTTTAATGACTTAAAAAGACAATAACAGGGTGCACAAGTTTGAATTTTGGGTTTTCTGTAATGCGCAGAGGCTTGAAATTATATATATACAGGCTCAAATATTTTAATAAGTGGTGCTGAAGGTTTCTGAAACTTCATAAGGCCAGGGACTATTAATTTTTCATTAGTGATCATGATTGACTACAACTGGTAGTTTCTCTTTGCCACCATAAAAAGGATTTGTTTGACAGCATTCATTGGACTGACCAATAGTCAGAAAAATGGGGAAAGTCCAAGGAACTCAGTGAAGGTGTAGACAAGTTGGGAAGGTGTCTTGGAGCTATTTCTAAACAACTGCAGATTCTAAGATCATCAGTTCAAACAGCTGTACGCAAGTACAAGGACACCACTATGCCAAGGTCTGAAAGAAGACCCAAACTGTTACCCTCGGACGAGAGGAAATTAGGATATTCAGCAACAAACAGGAACCCCCAAGGCTCAAGCTTGCAATGAACTGGAAACTGCTGCAAAGCAAGTTTTACATGTCTGTAGACTGAGAGGGTGGTGATCAAGAAAGAAGTCCCTGCTCCAAAACTGACATCTTCTGGCCTAACTGAAATTTGCAGCTACCCACATAGACAAGCCAAATGCAGAAAAGGTTTATGGTCAGGCGAGACAAAGTTTGAGGTATTTGGCCACAATGAGGTGTCCTTTTGGATGGATGGACAAGGGGTATATTTGGGAGAGTAAAGGTGAGGCTTCCATACCTGTACAAACACTGTCCCAGCTAGTACACATGGTGGTGATAGCTTCATGCTCTGTGGCTGTCCTGCCTGCCAGTGGCACTGGTACATTGCACAGAGTGGATGGAAAAATGAAGGATGAGTAACTCCAAATTCTTCAACTTCACCTCAAATTAACAGCTAGATGGTTAAAACTTGGACATAATTGGGAGTTCCAACAGGACAATGATCCCAAACACGCATCAAAATTGGTTTTGGAAAGGATAAAGCAGGCTAATACTAAGCTTCTGGAATTGCATTCGCAAATCCCCGACCTCAACCTTACTGAAAATATTAGATTAAAAGCCAGGTCTGTGCCAGGAAATCAACCAATTTAAATGAACTGCCAATTATGCCAAGAAGAGTGGTCAAATATCCAGCCAGAATTATGCCAGCAGCTTTTTGCTGGCTACCAAAAGCATCTGCTTGAGATGTATCTTGCTAAAGGAGATTTAACCAAATAAATCTCGTTTAGAGGGGGGTATATTTTTGAGCTTGTATGTATACTTTTGACCCTGTGTGGATTAGAAAAATCCAACATGAATTCAGACTTGTGCCCCAATTCTTGTTTTTTAAAGTAAATAAAGATGCGATTAGTTAATTTTAATAAAAAAATTTTTTTTTGCTCTTGAACATTTATTATTGCTCAATAAGACAAAAGTATTTTATATCCGATTAATTGATGGAATAATTGCTAGAATACTTGATTAGTAAAATAAGCAATAGCTGCAGCCCTACAGAATGCAGAATTAAATGCACTCTGCAGCCATATTACCAATATGGTTCAGTCATGTTACATGTGCATCCTAATGTGAACTAACCTGAAATTGTTTGTCCTGCAGTATCCATATATTCCAGCTCACATCACTAAACCGAAGGAGCATAAGAAGCTGTTCCTGGTCCAGCTGCAGGAAAAAGGTCAGTGGATCACAACAGTACTTTAAAGTTTCCTTGATGTATGATAAAACACATATCAGACGTGTAATTAAAATAATTGCAGATGTTGATACGTTTCTTTGGTTGTATTGAAATCTATTTTTATATTTGTACAGCGCTGTTCGCCGTGCCCAAAAATTATAAACTGGTGGCTGCACCGTTGTTTGAACTGTATGACAATGCTCCTGGGTATGGACCAATCATTTCCAGTTTACCACAGCTACTGAGCAGGTAATGTAGAGGACTTTTGCATGTGTTTTGTCAGAAAATAATATAGTAGAACTGAAATGTTATGGTTTTTGGATGCTGCAGCAATTCCTCATAGCAGATTTTCTTTGTGGTAGCTGGCTCAACAAAACCTAAAACCCCAGTCAGAGACAATGGGTATCATGACAGTGGTCATCAACTGTCTTTGTTAACCCACGCTTTCTACTTCAGGTTTTGTGTGCTGTTACATAAAAGATGTGCACAAGTGCACTCCAGTCAGAGACATTATTGGCATGACAGGTGATAAAATATACGAGCAAAGTGGAATACTATTCCTGCAAATAAAGTGATGTTGCAGAAGATCATTATCTTGAGTTCTTCAGTTACATATTCAGTATTTTACCACTCAAGTTGCTCTCACTGCTGCAGTTTATTTCTTAAGCGCCCACTATACCTGCTGCTGTGAACAAACAGCAGCACACATTAAAAGTGACGTTGCATCCGCAGGCACAAGCCGGTCATGCACCTCTCAATTTCTATAACCTCGCGTGGGTGCTGCGGTAGCGTTGAAGAAAAAAGTATATGATTGTATTAATTTTTTCCACCTTTTGAATGACGTATCAATCCAGAAAGGTTCAGAGATTCCCGGATTATCCAGAGAGAGATATTGCACTAGCTTGAAGAGATGAGACTTTGTGGAGAAAACTTTGGGGGAATAAAATTTGCAGAGGTTTCGTCTGCAGCAAACACCCCTCAGTGCCAGTATAAATGGTACGACAGCTAGGCCTGTCGCGATAAACTATTAATTGATTAATCGCACGATAACTTAAAATGAGGTAGACAATTTTTATTTATCGGCTTTATCGTTTCTAACTGGTGCTCTCCACTGTGTCTTTTACACAAGTTGTGAAAATTTACAACTTGCATTTTAAGTTGTAAAAATAATTTGTTAAACATGTTTGTGATTTTTTTTTTTACAGTAAAAAAAAACTAACTTTTCTACTTCGATTTTATGTTTTTATGTGCCTATAAGTCCAATGTGTTAATACAGTATGTCAAAATGAAAGAATCAGCATACAGTCCTACACATGAGGTGATGCTGAAAAAATGAAAGCAAACAAGGCAAGGTAAACAGCTTCTAAAGTCAAATGTGACCCCTTATCTCCAAACAATATTATCGTTAATCGCAATAATTTCTGAGACAATTAATCGGCCAGCAAAATTTGTTATTGTGACAGGTCTAACGACAGTGTTTGCGAATTACACAACCAATGTGGTGACAGTCTGCCATAGTATAAATAAAGAAGATGCCTGATCAGTTTGAATATGGAACTGATTGTCCTAGTAGCTGGAATTTCCACAGTGTAAAAGGCAAGACTAGAAACTTTTCTGCATTTTCTGCATCACTAACTGAATTCAAAACGCTGCTGTAACCTTACAGCAGCGCATTATTCACTGGTGGTAGTGAAGTATAACTTAATGGGTTGCATATATGTTTCTTCTGTTGAGAATGTATTACTACGTCCCAATTCAGCGGCTGCGTCCTTCAAAGGACGACCAGAGCGGCTGCTAAATGAGGCGGTCTATCCTCTCACGTATTGCTCCTGTTGCCTAGCAACCATGACACTCGTGACACACTAGTGAATATCCCACAGCCGGTGGCATGCAATGAATCTTGGGATAGGGTGGGCCGCAAAGGCCTGATGTATCCTTAGAAGCCTGGGAAAACGAGGACATATTTGTGGGTTGCATTCAAACGAGCCTCGGCGAATAGCACTCGGCGTCCCGCTGTGACATAATCAATGAGGTCTTCGAATTATGCGGCCACTGATTTGGGACAGC
Source organism: Bujurquina vittata (assembly GCA_015106715.1). Taxonomy (NCBI): domain Eukaryota; kingdom Metazoa; phylum Chordata; class Actinopteri; order Cichliformes; family Cichlidae; genus Bujurquina; species Bujurquina vittata. The sequence continues at coordinate 14,695 of VUQK01040381.1, forward strand.
GCTTATGTAGCACTTAAAGTGAATGCAGATAATAGAATCAGTGAAAATGTGGCGATTTTAAACCACAACTCTGAGCATAACACAGCAAGTTATCATGGTGATCCAGCCAGGTTAAAGCAGAGCCAAATTAATCTTACGTTGCAAGATGGCAGGAACTTTACATAAGAAATGTAAATATTTGTCTTCGAAAAGATGCTTTTTATTATCAAAGTAGCTGTTAACATGAGCTTCTAATTCCTGTTAAATTCTTATAATCACTGTTTGTTTTTTACAGGTTTAACTTCATCTACAACTAACTTGAGTGATCAGAAGTACACACGGCTGTCTCTGTGAGTGCAGCCCTCACAAACTGTGTGGTGAAAAAGACTTCCACCTCTGCGCCATCTTTCACAAAACAAATGCTCGTCATGTCAGGTATATCTGCAGTCCACAAGGATGTTTATACTGTTGTAATAGGACTATGAAAATGTCCAATTGTTTTTGATTTTTTTTTTGTTTTTTAAATAAAGCAGTCTTTTGAGTATGTTTTTATAACGTGCAAAAAGCAGGTGTTTTTGTGACTGACTCATGCTTTTTAAGTTTACCTTACATTACTGGTGACAATAAAATCTGAGGTCTGATTTAAGGAGGTTAGACAGAAATGTCTGGGAGATATAACACTGTTTTTGAGGCTTCCAGAGTCATCAGGAAGTCAAAGTCAAATCAATCATTGTGATTAATGTCTGGTGAAATTTCTTTGCAGTCATTGATTGCCTAGAGTTTTCAACACACAGCTGGTAATTTTCTCCCAGGCTTCTCTGCAGGCATATCCAGTGCTTGTTAGTTGTGGGGTCTCATTTGGATTCAGGTCAGGAGATTGGCTCAGGTACTTGAGGATGTTCCTCCTCTTCCTCAGCTCTTTGATTGTGTTTGCTCTATGTTTGGGAGAATGATCTGCTGACTAAAATACCTTCCAGTGAGGTTTGATGCATGTGACTGAATCTGAGAACATGATGCTCTGAACACTTAACGCATCAGTTGGAGGAAGAAATACTAGATATCTATACTGACACAGACTGAGTAATGTGTTAGGAACGAAATTGTGCCAAATTGTTTGATAGAAATGAAATCAAGGCTGAATTCAAAACACCCCTGATGGAGAGTCTCTGGTATTTAACCCCTAGAGGTGTTGTCCCCTTGGAAGTGGTCCTGAGTTGCTCAGGATCACATGATCTTGGTATGATTACAGACCTGGGTCATTACCATCACAGGGGCCAAGTGTCCTTTATGAGACATTGCCCCATTATGTCGTCATATGAATTTTTTAAGGGCATGGGGTCAAGGTGTGAGTTAGGGCTGAAGCCTCTCAGTTGAGACCTGAAATGTCTTCATGAACCAGAAAATATTTCAGCTGCCTTCATTTCAATCAGAATCAGAATGTTTTATTGCCATATGTGTGAAGAGGTTCACAACATTAAGAAATGTATGCAGTACTTGGTGCTTACATAAAAATATAACTATAAAAACTATAACACAATATTACAAATATACAATACAGAGATTCAAATGTTTAAAACTGGTATAGACATATTTTAGTTAGTGACCACCACCAGGAAAGTTGTTTTTGGTAGTGTGGACCTGTGACCTTTTCTTCAAGGTCAAACTTTGATAAAATGTTTTTAAAACTGCTTAAAATTCTACTCCCTTTGTTTGCATTGGCAACATTTAGGAAATTATACTGCTATACGGGGATTCTAAATATCACAATATAGTTTGCATCCAAATATCAGGTCACATTTGACCTCTGGAATCACTTTTCATATCTGCCTTTCTTTCAAGTTGACCCCCAAATTAGTTTTAATTAATAATTAATAATTTATGCACATTAGAGTAACAGGTTATAACCATTTAAATACATAACATTTTGAATACATGTTCAATGTTCCTTAATAGTTATTGTTTTTGGAAAAAATTAAACTAATCAAAAACTTTTTAAAACTTCATATTTATCCCTAAATATTTAAATGTTGCTAAACCATGAAATGAATGCTACACCGCTCCACTGTGCAGCCCGACCCGTTTTCTTATCTGGCTTCAGTAAAATATATTTATTCTTTAAGCTTTCTAAAGCTAAAGTGGTAAAATGATAGCAAAGTGAAACCCTGAAGATTGGATTCGTGTATAAATATTGCCAGGGGTTCAGTGCTGCCTGACAGTCTGTACTCGGGGCGTTATTACCGTCAGAGTTAATAACGTCATTTAACCGCGACGCAGCGTATGGTATGGAGTCGTGTCCATGCGTGTTTTGAAAGATCTCACAGTTCTTGTCAATTTCTGTGATGGCGTCTAAACGGCCTCAGGATGAGTGCAGCAGCACAGAGAGGAAGAAGAAGAAGAAGGAAAAGAAGGAGAGCCGCGAGGAGCCCGTGGAGCTCTGCGCAGCCGTAGAAGAGGAACAGGTGAAGAGAGCCGTGCAGGAGGCGTGGAGCTGCAGGGAGTCCTACAGCCACGGTGAGGGCAGAGGTTGAGCTTCAGACGTTCACCTGAAACTTTTTAATCAGTTTCAGACCGTCGCAGAGATTTGCAGGCATAAAGTGACTGTTTTCGGAGTTTTAGAAAACTTTGATTAAACCTCTCTGACATCACATGTACTTTATGCAGAGTAGAATGGACACTACATGAAATAATAGAAACATTTCCTACTTAACACTTTATACAAACAGGAACAGGCTGAGGTCCTCCCAGAAATTTGATGCCCCCTCCCCAAAATTGTGATCAAACCCCTGTCCTCCTGGGGGAACTTATACTACATCTTTTTATATACAGTCTATTAAATAGACTGTTTTAAGCACGACTAAGCTCATTAAAGCAATCGGGAATCTGTTTTTATTTCCAGGTATTTACATCTGGAGCTGATAGAAAGTTCAGAAAGTGCCTTTTGTCTGAACCCACCCATTTTTCCTGTGAACAAAATTATTGGAACATGCGACTGACAGGTGTTTTTTTTGTGGCCCACGTGTTTCCTGTTGCACTGATTAATCAAACAATAAATACTGATGAATGTCTACCGTCAGTTTCATTGGTTTTGCCTGTTCAGACTGTGCATTTATACTTAGAGGAGTAACCAACATCAAAACTCGAGAGCTTCATCTTTTTATATCAAACCCAAATGCTTTCAGTCTGCAACAGAAATAAAGGGGTTGGTCTCACTGTTTCCATGCTTTTGGAGAGGAGTGTATGTTGCTAAATGTTTGTTTTTCTTTGTCCCTAACTTTTCTGTTTACATTGAACAGTTCCCTTTGTGTGTGTAATTGCTGTGTAGGCGATCTGGAGTTGGACTGCCACCCCTTTCCTCACTGCATCATCAAAAACTTCATCAGCAGCCAGACCTTCGTAGAAAACCTCCAGAAAGAGCTGCTGGAGCTCAACTTCCATGAAAAGTCAAATGATCTGTACAAATTTAAACAGGTGGTTATTGAACGACTCCTCACACTGATTTGTTCCAGAGTCTGTGTTGTTAACTTATTTTTTTAAATTTTTTTATTTTTTTTTTTGCTGTTCCCAAACAGTCAGATGACTTGAAGAAAAGAGCAGAGCCACATATCGCGGGACTGAGGTAACAAAATATTTTGAATTCATCCATCCATTTTCTTCTGCTCATCCTTTTCAGAGTCTCAAGGGGGCTGGAGCCTATCCCAGCTGTCATAGGTTGAGAGGCAGGGTACACCCTGGACAGTATGCCTGTCTGTTGCAGGGGTAACACAGAGAGACAGACAACTGTTCACCAATTAACCGAACCCCACTAACTGCACATCTTTGGACTGTGGGAGGAAACCAGAGTACCTGGAGAGAACTCACATAGACAAGGTGGATTCAAACCAAGACCTTCTTGCTGTGAGACAACAGTGCTAACCATCACGCCACCATGCTGCCTCGTTTGAATAAGTGTTATGTTTGTGTGAGCTGTTGAATGGACAAAAAGCTTTAACTTAATCAGGCTCAAAGAAGCTTCATAAACTCTTTTTCCTCCAGATTTTAAGTTTACCGTTATTGTCTTTTTGATGTCATCTTACTCAAAACTTCCAACTCAACCAGTTATTAATCTCTGATTTTATACTACCTGATTTGCAGCTTATTCCTAATATCAGGCATACAAACCTAGTTTTTTTTTTTTTTTTTAAAGGCACATTTATACACCCATCAGCCACAGCATCAAAAACACTGGTGAAGTAATAATATCTGTGCAATTTTGACAAGGGTTAGGCTTAACTGGGTCAGAGCATCTGGCCAAAACTGTAGGTCTTATTGGGTATCTCTGCATAGGTTAGGACAAGGACGGCTTGCTTATGGCAAGATCATGGTAACTTGAAAAATAACATATTAAAAAAGAAGCAACTTGGCTTGAATTATAATTCCTGACTAAACAAAATAAATAAATGCAGACAACACAGTGATGCTGTGGATAGTACTGTCACCTCACAGCAAGAAGGTCCTAGATTCAAATCCATCGCCCAGCTGTGTCACTTCAGTTTGGAGTTTGTATGTTCTCCCTATACCTGTGTAGGCTTCCTCCCATAGTGCAAAGACATACATGTTATGTTAATTAGTGTATATTGTTGTTTTTCTGTGTGCTAGCCCTGCAATAAAGTGGTAACCTAGCCGGAAGTGAATTTAGACTCTTATGGAGAAGTAAAAGTAAAAAAGGGAAGGTCTATAAGATAGTAGTGAGACCTGCCATGATGTATGGTTTGCAGACGGTGGCCCTGACAAAAGACAGGAGGTGTCAGAGCTGAAGAAATTAAGGTTTTCATTGGGAGTAACCAGGATATGCAGGATTAGAAATGAATACATCAGAGGGACAGCTCGGGTTGAGTGATTTGGAGACAAATTTAGAGAGACAAGGCTGCGATAGTTTGGACATGTACAGAAGAGAGAGAGTGGATATATTGGTCAAAGGATGCTGAAGATGGAGCTGCCAGGCAGATGAGCCGCTGTGCCGAAAAAGAAAAACAAGACTAAGACAAAAAAGAAGACGATGAAAAAAAAGAAAGAAGAAGAGAAGGTGGTGGTAGTGGTAGTAAAGGAGAAACGCATGATAAAAAGGAGAAACTCAAACATTATTTGAAAAAGAATGTGGCACAATAATTATTTTATCTTCATGAAGATTGTTTAATAATTGATAGAAACCCAAATTGTAATTGCACATCCCAAGTTAGTAACAACCAAGAGTGGTCAAAGAAAGGAAAACAGGTGAATTGGTCTTGGGTGCCCAAAGCTTATTGATTCAAGTTTTTACTGACCCCTCAACCTGAACACTGCTCACTATAGAAACATATCAGAAAGCACAGAGCATGCTCATTGTCCATGCTGATTGATGGAAGCCCCATCTCACAGCTTACAAAGCACCTTTAGACTTCATCTTCACACAGGCTTTGTGGAGGAAATACCTTTTAATGTTGTGGCTGATTAGTGTATGCTGTAATGAATATTTTCTATCTAACAATAAAGGCTTTGCTCTTTTTGAAGTCATAGCAGGTATTTTCACATGTCAAAGCAGGAAATTTAATGAAGACTACATTAAGTGAGTCACCTTCAGGGTCCTGGCATTGTGCATGCTGGCGCACAGATTTACTGAGACAGTAAGAGGGTCTTTTTGTGCTCATTTTCAGCTCCACGCTGGCATTCTTGACTTAAATAGTTTGTGGAGCATGGAGACATTGTGGGGTTTATTCATCAGATCCAGCAGGTGGAGCCAGAGATTACAGCTGCCGTCCTAATTCAGATGCTGCATTCAGTGCTGGTGACTGAAAGTTAGAGAGAATATTTGGACTGTTTGGTTAGTCTTTGTCAAAGCCGAGAGGTAGTGACTACTTCACTCTTCACTACATTTCTGAGGCTGGCAGTGAACACAAGGCTGAAAGTCACTGCAGCAGAAATGACTCCCAAGAGGTTCAGTGTTTAAGACAAGTCCAAGAAAAATCTGAGTCTTGTCAGTATCAACAGTCTGAGTCAGTATCAACTGTGCGTCAAATCAGAGGCTCCATATATTAGAGAGCACAATCATATGCAAACCTTTCTTTGTTGACAAATGTGCCGTTTTCTTGTTATAGTTATGACAAGCTGTCTACAGTGAATGTCTTATGTGCTGAATGCATCTAAATACATATTTGTGATTGTATTGTGCCTCACCTGCTGAGGAAATGCAGCAGTGGGGAATAAATACGGTAATTAAAAACACAGTAACGGCCTCCCTCTGTGGTCATCTATTATTTATGTCATAACAAAATGTCACAGAGGGCTTTCAGGTAGCTAAACAATCTGTCTGCATGGTGAGAGTTACAAATTTTATACAGCGTTAAAGGTCATGGGCATGTTTTCACAGTACACTCGTTTCTGTATCGCCGTCTGTAGGGCAGCACTGTTTGGACGTTTCCGGTCCTGGCTCGGAGAGGTGCTGGGGGTTGAGCTGGAGCCCACAGTGGATATTTCTTGTGCCAAATATGAATACACAGGTGAGATTAGCCCAGCAGGTAGGGCTGTTATATTTTTGAGATTCTGTTTTATTTATCGTCTGTCTTCCTTTTTAGATGTTCTTTTGTGTCATGATGATGAGTTGGAGGGGAGGCGCGTGGCTTTCATTTTGTATCTTGTGCCTCCATGGCAGAGCAGCAACGGGGGAACCCTCGATCTTTACACAACAGACTGTGAGTGTCCCACTGTGTGTGTGTGTGTGTGTGTGTGTGTGTGTGTGTGTGTGTGTGTGTGTGTATTCAGTCAGACAACAGAAATGTGTATTTAATCTTTGTCATCAGGTTGTTTCCAGCCACAGAGCATTGTGAAGTCCCTCGTACCCTCTTGGAACACACTCGTCCTCTTTGAAGTTTCTCCAGTGTCCTTTCATCAAGTAAGATTCTTGTTCTCGATTTCTGCTACACTAACAACAAGGCTATGGTTGGAAATTCAGAACATGTGCTGTGTGCTTCTTAATTTTTTATTTTTATTTTTTTTGGCAGGTTTCTGAAGTTTTGTCACAGGACAAGTGTCGCCTGTCTCTGAGCGGCTGGTTTCATGGACCTCCTTTGGAACGCCCTCCTCGCCACGTAGAGGCCACCATCCAGAGGAATCCACACTTACCGAGAGATGTGGGTGTTGTCTTCGCGGGAATGGCTCAAAATTTGTGGGGAATTGTTTTTATCAGCTTTGTTTTATAAATATAACAGATAATTGGTATGACTCTCAATCAGTGTACAGCTGGAGACATCTGATAGTTAAACTTAGCATAAAGACTAGAAACAGGAGGCAACAGCTAGCCTTCTTTGTAAAATACACATTCACTGGACACTTCATTGGGTACACTTCACTAGGACTGGGTTGGGCCCCCTTTTGCCTTCAGAACTACTTTAATACTTAATAGCACAGATTCAACATGGTGTTGAAAACATTCCTCAGTGAACTGAGTTTAATGGTCTGAAGAAGAAGATGAAAGAGCTTTATTTGTTACATACATATAGTGAAATTCAGTCTCTGCATTTAACCCATCACACATAGACAGTGTAGTACACAGCACAATGCGGAGCAGGGGGCTCCTAGAAAGCACCCGGGGAGCAAACTTGGGGGGTTAGGGCCTTGCTTGGGAGCCTACAGAGGTGCCAGCCCGGGGATATGAACTAGGGTCCTCTCAGTGATGAACCTGCTTCCTCCCCTCTAGGACACCACTCCCCCTGAACTTTGTGACATTGCACATTATCCTGCTGGAAACAGGTATTGGGCAAAACTGTAGCCTCACTTTCCTGTTCTGATAGGAGTGGCACCCAGTGTGGTCTTCTGCTGCTTCAGGGTCCTATGTGTGGTGCATTCAAAGACACTCTTCTGCATACCTCTGTTGTAATGAGTGGTTATCAGCTCTCCTCTGACCTCTGGCATCAACAAGATACTTTTCATCCAAAGAACTACCGCTCGCTGGATATTTTAATTTATTTGATTTATTTTTGTGGGACCATTCTCTGTAAACCCCAGAGATGGTTGTGTGGGAAAATCCCAGCAGACCAGCAGTTTCTGAATTACTCAGACCGGCCCGTTCGGCACCAAAAACGATGCCACGTTCATTGTGACTCAGATCACATTTCTTCCTCATTCTGGTGCTTAGGTTGAACTGCAGTAGGTCATCTTGACTATTTATGCATGCCTAAATGCACTAAGTTGCTGCCATGTGATTAGACATTTTTATAAATGAGCAGTTGAGCTTGTGTACCTAATAAAGTGGTTGGTGTGACTATATTATATTTTCATGGGGGACATCGAGCTTTATCTTTGTCAAACAGATGTGGCATCAGTTAATTTTCTCATGTCAGATTATTTCTTTGGTGGACAGCCTACTTTCCTGCTCACGTGTTTGCTGTGTTTGTGCTCGTGGCAGGAAACATTGCTGCTGGAGTGGATCAATCCTGTTTATTTGGACATTTCTTATCAAGAGCAGATTCAGGAGGAGTTTGAAGACAGCTCTGAAATTCAACTCAAAGGATTTCTCAAGGTAACTTCTAAAAAACTCATTTCCACTGAAGCAGCGCTCCTGCCTCATCTAGAACAGTTTCCAGGCATTACTACAAAAAAAACCTGATTTACAGATGGTTTGCAGATGAAGCGCGCATGATTTTCTTTCCACAGAAAATACCTCAATTTGAGCTACATAGCACTGCGTCATCAAAAATTCTCCAGTGTTGTATTTGCGGTTCTTTTCAAAAGGCACCAGAGCAGAACTGGCACTTCACTGGCATTATGTCTTGTATTTTTCTCTGTGCTTTTCCTGTGTTCATTTGTTCCAGCTGAATGATTAAGTGTTTGTCTTCAGGAGGAGAAGTTCAAGGAAGTGAGGGAAGCACTTTGGCTCTCTCAGATTCAGTGGACGAAGAGAGGTCCACCCAATAAGAGGTGGGTATGTTTGACTCACTAAAATAGCATTCTCTATTTAAGACCTCTCATTGATTACCTGTGTGCTTTCAGATGCTATGAAGTAGCTGCTTTGGACTCCCTGCCTCAGTGTGTGAGTGCATGCTGGGAGCTGCTTCATTCAGAAGCGTTCTTCCTGCTCCTCTCCAACTTTACTGGCCTTCGACTGCACTACCTTTGTCCAGCTGATGATGAAGAGAATAACGAAGAAGATAGAAAAGAGGAAGAGGATGGAGAAGCCACTGGGTCTTCAAACGAATCATCCTCAGCAAATGCGAGCAGAAAGAAAGGTGTGTGTGTGTGTGTGTGTGTGAGTGAGTGAGTGTGTGCGTGCATGCGTGTGTGCGCTCGTGCACGCGTGAGAGTGGTTTCTTTCAGGCACTTCTATTTGCGTGTTTTGGCCTGCATGTATTTTCAGAGCCGAGCACACCTGTATGTTGTGGAGAAGTGCGTCGATGGTCTCATGGCAGCTACACTCTGTTGCACGATGGAGAGGCAGCACGGGCAGAGTACGCTTTGGACCTTGTTTTGCCTTTTGGCTGTGCAGGTAAGTTTACACACAGCGGGAGAATAAACTGTCAGACGCCAGTTTGATCGTTACAGGACTTTTATTTCTCTCACATAGGCTGGCAGTCAGAGTTTGGTGGCTTCACGTGTTATGTTGCTAATGAAGAGGATGAGGAGGTGAGTGTTGATTACTATGAAGTTTAATCGTACATGTGTGGATGGTGCTTTGACAGTTATCATCACTGCTGTCTTCCCTCCCTCATCACAGCTTCTGACCATCTACCCGGAGGACAATTCTCTCGCCCTCGTCTACAGAGACAAGGAGACCCTCAAGTTCGTCAAACACGTTAACCACAAAAGCACCTCTGACTCTGCTGGCAGCTCTACCTGTAGAGAGCTTTATGACTTTTCTTTTGTCTACTATGAATAAATACATATTTTATTAAATACATGTGGGTTTTTAATGCATTCACATTGGCAAATAGACTGCACACAGATAGCTATACTTTAATCCTCTCACTCGGAAAAATTCAGAGATAGTCTTGGTTGGATCTAACTGCCAATGATAAACAGCCTGCTATATAATGTAAACCAAAGCAGCCTGTGCAGTGCAAGCTGCTTTTTGAGTGACATGATGTCACCAAGGTGTTAACAAATCATGGTGCAGTAAGCCTCAGTGTGACACTCGGATCCACTCGTCACTCGTTACAACCGGTTTAAAAAACTCCATCCATATATCCATCTTTTATACTGTCCTATAAGTACACGCTGTTATGTTTCACCAGTGGGAGCTGATTCATCTTATTCTTCCAATTAAGCGGTCAACACCCAACATATAGGTGTATTACCTCTACCTGATAGGCTGGAGTAAAGCTACAAGGCTCCAAATTATAAGTTTGCCAACAGGGAATGGGACATAGGAGCTATTCCCTTGTGTATGCTACCTTTGTGGGATTTATATAAACTTTGTAGCTGATAGGGGAAAGCTTCTGGCAGAGCAGTCAAATAAAAGAAAACATACTTCAAAGTCCACTGTTTGAGTACAACACGTCATTCAGCCTGGAAACCATTACAAAACTTTGATTAAATCTGTATTGAAGAAGAAAAGAAAACACCTGTATTTGCCTGAAAGAGGAACACTGGTGCGGTTCCTTCGCAGATCATTTAAATTACAATATATTGAAAGGTTATTTCTGGATTTTGTTTTTAGTCCAGTGATTCAAAAATCATGTTCTCTATATCCCCCCAAAATAAAAAGTTGCAGTCCTGTGCGAAAGTCTCAAGCCAGCCATTATTTCTTTATATTTTGCTATGAAAATGGGAAGTTGGTGCAGTGATTCATCAAAACTTGTGCAAACATACATAGGAATATGGTGTATAAAGCAAGAAACAGAGTTGATTATTGGGTGCCTTTTCTTCTGTTCTCTGTCAAGATGATCCCACACTGCTTCAATAATGTTGAGGGCTGAGTTCTGGGGAAGCCAGTCCATGAGTGGCAGTGTGTGTTTTTTCTATCCAGGTATGCTTTTACTGCATTGACAGTGTGTTTTGGATCATTGTGATGCTGAAAAATTAAGCTGCTGCCAATCAGATGTTTTCCAGATGCTATTGCATGGTGGATCAAACTCTGATGGTACTTTTCTGCATTTATAATTCCATCAGTTTTGACAAGGTCACCACAATCACTGGGTGAAATGCAAACCATGATGGAACTCCCACCATGTTTTACAAACGGTTTTATACACTCACTGTTGTACCCCTCGCTTGACCACCTCTGTATATACAATGATTTGAACTAAAGTTTTGTAATTTGGATTCATCACTCCATCAGACCTGTTGCCACTGATTTTTAGATCAGTTTTTGTGTAATTTGGCATACCACAGCCTTTTCTCTCTGTTTCTCTTCATTAAGAATGGCTTCTTGACAGCCACCCTTCTGCTGAGGCTTCAGCGAACAGTAGATGGATCAACTGAAGGGCCAGATGCATCACTCAGGTTCTGTGTCATGTCATTGCTGGATTTTTTTTAATTCTTAAGGAAGAGGCTGTCAGATTCTGTTCATCTGTTATGCATTTTTTTAAAGCCTGCTACTTCTTCTTTTGTCCTCCACATGTCCAGTTTCCTCAAAATTTTGACACACTGCATACTGCAAGTTTTTAGGTATATAAACCCAAGTTTAAATACCTGAAAACCTTTTTGGTTGTCTTGGGTATACAAGACAACCCACAAAATAGCAGAAACTAGCACATTTCCTCTTGATGTAAAATATAAAAGTAAAATTTCATTATATGTTTTGGATTTGATTAATTCTTAGGTTAATTTCACCTATGTCTCAACATCCAGTAAACCTGCTGTCAGTGCGAATATGCAAATATACCAAATGCAGTGTTTTGGTTTTCCCCTGCAGCTGTTTACAGCTGTTAACAGACCCCCCCCCACACGCACACACACACGCACAAACGCTAGTATTACTTCAGTGATAAATAAACTCTTTAAAGAGGCAAAGTATTTTCAGTTTTTTTATTTGTCCTGTTTGAGCGTGTTGGTTCAGGTTTATATTTATGACGTATGGATTCGTAACGAGATGTGTCGTAATACGTATGAAAAAAAGAAGAGCACTTCCTTCCCGTCACGATTTTCCTCCGGGCGGCTCGTGGGGTTTTCACCAATCAGAGACCAGTATGATTTCTGCGCACCCAATGGGAGGCCAGGAAGTTCTTACTGTCCGTGTGAGCCCTCAGAAGGAAGCGTTTACTCAACACTTTAAGAAAGTTTTAAGGTAAGTTTGAGCCGAACTTAACAAAGTGTTATATTCACGGTGAATCAAAGGAGCCCCTAGGAGTGAATTGGGGGCGTCAGCTCCCGGGGCTTTAAGCCCCTTCGTCGCTGCGGCTGCTCGTAGCTTCACGGCAGTTGTCTACTTTACGTGACATTTCACACAGTAACCTCCATCCTTCCAGCTTAAGGCACTGACATTTTAAAACGCAATAACTATATGTATGATGTCCTAAATCAAACAGTGCAGCCGTTAAGTTATTGCTAAAACTCTTGACGGTAACCAGCTAAGTTTCGTGGTATTAGACGCTACGAAACATAAAAATGTAATAAAACAGCTCCAAATATCAACTCTTTTCCATTCATTAGTTTGTTTTGCTTCTAATTCAGTGGTTTTCAAACCTTTTCTGGCATACCTGTTGTCAGAAGCCATAAAATGTTCATGCCAAAGCTGTAATCTTGAAATATATATTTATTTATTTACTGGACACTTGACTAGATACACCTGTTCTAGTTAACGCACCTTATCTAATCAGCCAATGACATGGCAGTAAATCAGTGCATTTAGGCATGCAGGGACGGTCAAGATGAGCTGCTGAAGTTCTAACAGAGTGGGGGGAAGAAAGCTGATTTAATTGACTTTGAATGTGGCTGGTCTGCTGATCTACAGGGATTTCCCCACACAACCACCTCTAGGGTTTACAGAGAGTGGTCTGAAAAAGATAAAATATACAGTGAGCAGCAGTTCTATGAGTGAAAATGCCTATGCAGAAGAGCATCTCTGAGCACATGACACATCAAAGCAGATGGACTACAGCAGCAGAAGACTAGACCAGCAACAGAAGATCACACCAGGTGCCACTACTGTCAGCTAAGAACAGGAAACTGAGGCTACAATTCACAGGGGCTCACCAAAACTGGACAGTAGAAGAATGTAGAAAAGTTGCCTGGTCTGACAAGTCTTATTTTATGGTGCCACATTCCAATGGTAGAATCAGAATTGGTTATAAACAGCATAAAAGCATGGAGCCATCCTGCCTTGTATCAATGGTTCACTCTGGTGGTGGTAATGTTGTGGGGGATAGTTTTTAGGCACGCTTTGGACCCTAATACCAACTGTCTATCATTCAAACGCTACAACCTACCTGCACGTTTTTTTTTTAACGTGACACTGAGATCACTGTAGTCAAATGACTTTCACAGTCACCAGATCTCAATCCAGTAGAGCACCTTTGGGATATGGTGCAGCTGACAAATCTGTAGCAACTGCAGAAACAAATCTGCCACAAAGAATTAAAGCAGTTCTGAAGGCAAAAGTGCTTTTAACCCAGTACTAGCAAGGTGTACCTAATAAAGTTTCCGGTGGGTGTGAGTGGCTGATCAGTTGATTCTCATCTCTCAGCATGGCCCTTAGTAAACCTGTGTTTACTCTCCTGGTGTATTTTAGTTCTGTCTGTGGTTTGTCCAGGTGGTGTTGAAGTAGCAAAGCATAAGCTTTTGCTCATCAGTTGTTGGCATACAGTCCATTTAAAATGTCATATAACTGAATTTGTTTCAAATGTATTTAAAAATGAGAAACTAGAATATTGATAGAATAGAAAAAACTGGTTCACCTTGTGCTGACCCCATGACTGTGCCATTTGTTCATACCTCCCTTTCTCAGACTTTTTTATTTTATTTTATCAACTTTAAGCAGTAAAAAAAAAGAACCTAGCTTGAATTTTGGTGAAATAAATGTTAGCGCAACAGCATTAGTAAAGTCACATTTCTTTATATTTTCCCTTCAGAAATCATATTAATTTTAACTCATTCTAAATTTGTACTCTGGTCATCCATGCCTGACCTACACTGTGCGATTCAGACTCCATGTACACGAGCATACAGGCCGTTTTTAGAGACGACCCCCTCTCAACAGTGCATTGGATGGGTCTCCCAAATCAGTTGAAGATCTCCTTTGCAACACAAGGACAATTCTGGAGGGGTATTTCTGACAATTTGGCAGCCAAAAGTTTAAAACAACCTAAAGCTAGATTGAAAAATTAAATCATAAAATGTAGAGTTGAAAAAAAAATATTTTGATGCCACTGGAAATGAAATGTGGTCAGATTAGTTTGGATTTTCATATTTTATATGAACAGATAGAAAGATAAACAGTGCACATGGAGGGAAAAAAGCATGAACTCTGACTTAAGGAACTCACACTTTAGAGTACTTCCTGTAGCAGCTTGTGAGACTTAATATAAGTTCCTGGATAAGTGGCAGTGGCGCAGTGGGTAGGCGCTTGCCTTTCAGCCGAAAGGTTGCAGGTTCGAGCCCTATCCCTGCGTTGCGTTCCTTGGGCAAGACACTTAAACCACATTGCCTAACGGTAGCGCCGGTCTCTGGCTGCATGACCGCAGATGCTCGTCTCTGGATGAGTAATCTGAAACCCTCATTTCGTTGTGTGCCTTGTGTGCACAATGACAATGAGTTCAATTTTTTTTTTTTTTTTAATGAAGAGGTGGAATTTCAGCCTGTGTAACTTATTTGGTGTGTGTGTTTAGTCATTTTGTGTTTTGCTTACTTGTTTTATTTGGTGAGGA